>JARYGA010043326.1:0-40160 GCA_030545235.1 Helianthus tuberosus
TTTTATTTATAAGGTATACATAGAATTAAATGTCTTTCGTTTTAGATTTTATATTATATTTTTATTATAATTAATTTAACTGGTTCACTTATTTGGTGCGTATAACTTCTAAAATATAACGTTCTAGAAAATAATAAATATGTCATTAGAACGAGAATATTTTTTGTCTACATTTTGAACCGAGTTTCATTAAAAACAGAGTAGGTTCAAATACAATGTATTTTTATAGTTTAATTAGTAAACGGTTCCTGGGCCCGTCCAGGTACTTCATATTTCTTACAGTCAACTTACCCGTAATCTACCTGTCTAATAATATAAGTTTTTATATACTTTTATATTAATAAAAATGTCATCCATATACAGGCCAATTAATTCAAATAATATTTCAACCAACTATATATAAAATAGTGTTTAAAACTATTTGGTTTGAATATTTATATTAAAATAAACTAGTTACTAGTTACTAGTTGTTAATAAATTTAACCAAACCTATAATTGTTATATAAAAATAGGAATGTTACATCCTTCCCACCTTGTTTTAAATCTCGTCCTCGAGATTTGGGTTACAATATTTCTTTTAGACTTATGTCATATTTTAGTAAATAAAAACGATATTAAGGTAGATGACATAGAATTAAAATATCAAATTGTGTGAATACGAGTTGTACCATAAGTAGGATTCAATGGCTCAACTGAATTAGTTTAAGAAATCGATGACAAACGAATGAGATGAAATGATATAAATTCCAGGGTGAATAGGTTCAAGCCAAAAGATATACGATCACTAGATATTTTAAAATGAATGTGAAGGACTTTTAGAATTAATAAAATTCTTTGTCAAAAGAAAGCTTACTTTGATTGGCAACTGAGGAAGACTTAGAATTGATAGGTTCCAAATGAAATAAAAGCATGAAAATGATTTGTCAAATATTAAATTATGATATGAGAAAATCAATGTGCTGAGATGAGTGAATTGAAAAGACAATAGAGTTAGTGTATTATTGGGTAAAAGGTTACCCCGGTGAAATTTTATATCTACCATCAAAATAAAACAGGGTGTGTAAGAGTTAGTGTATTATTGTCTTAATACATAATTGCATTAAGACGATTTTAATCAAAATGTTCGATCAAAGATAGGTGATATTTTAATTTATTAAATATCTTTTCCTTTTATGTTATCATAAAGTAAAATACTAAATTAATATAAATAGTTTTAAAATATCAAAACCCGTGGTAATTTCGACAAAATAATAATATATGTTTTTTTAATATGTTGATCCAAATATCCTAGAACTCACGATTATCATTTTTAAAATCAAGTATGTTTAACTATAAGATTTTACAATAAGATATTTTAAATCATAAAAGTAAAATAGTAAATGTTTATTTTAATATCAATCATACTTAAATATTGGCTTGAGTAAATAACATTTGATATTTTAATATATTAAAACACATATATTATAAAATAATATTTCTATAAGTAGTTAATAGTTGTGTAATATTAATCAAGATGAACAATTACTTATAAAATGTCTTGTCCATGACTACTTAGACAGTTATTTAGATAATTTTATTCGTCCCTCTAATTCTTGTATTGTTTTATGAAAATATGTCTTCTCCTTACAGTACAAAGTAATTTTATATATAATTAAAATTTACTAAATAAGTATGATGACTTAATTTATATACATTAACTAGTCATTATCATGGTTGGATATTGGTTAGTGCTGCATTGTTTAAGCATGGTTGATCAGTCCATGCCTAACTAAGGCTAGGCTACCCAATACCTGCCCCCTGACAATAACCCTAGTACCTAAAAATAATACTAACACTACTAATAAAACTAATATTAATTATCAAAAATAAATAACTAAACATAAACTTTAAATAAGAGTATACCTAAAACATAATTTTTTATACATATATAAAAATATAAATTCTTCACCTTCTACAAATAATATTACTAATAATATTAGTTTAAAACTTGTGTGAGAAGATCCATCAGATTTTATAGTCTTTGAAGAAAATATTTTTGCCATGTGACTTAAGTCACTGCTTTATCAAAATTCTAAATAATTATTCGACATAGATAAGTTTATAAGTTTATTCAGTGCCTAAGACTTAGTTAATTATAAGTTTAAATTAATAGTATTTTCATAGAAGTTAAAATTTCCCAAAATATTAGAACCTGTATAATCTAGTTAATTTTTCATTTACGCCTTCTATAAGGTCAATGTATTTAACAGATTCATATTTTCAAAAACAAGTCAGATATCAGGTCATGATACTATTTAGGGAAATCTTGTCACTTGTTTGACATATTATATACCCCGTCTTATCCGGTTCTCGCCGGAGAGGTAACCCCGTTATATCCAGACAAGCTGGAGAGTCTGCTACACCATACCCAGTCTTGCCGGAGAAAATTTTCTATTTCCCATAAATAGCATCTTTTCAAGATTTTAAAAGTGCCTCTTTTATTAGGGCTTTTATCCAAAATCAATGAAATTTGTATTTCCATAACATATCTTTATTCTAGACCCAGTAATATCAATAAGCAAGAATTAATAGTAATTAAGTGTTATTGCTTATTTATCATATCTTGCAATATTCTAATTATCATTCTTATGGCATACCAAAACCCATCATACTTTATTTACATAAGTACTTAGCTTATCTTGAAGCTTATACTAAGGCATCTTTTCTTAAGTTCAGGTCTAAATACTATCTTGTGTGCTACTAGTTAATAGCAATCTCCTAACTCTTTTATATAAGCTTAGGTATGATTATCACAACACCTATAGGCTTAAATCAGTGGCTCTGATACCACCTTCTGTCACGACCCCCGACCCACCCTGGACGGAATCGGGAGCCGTGAACAGCCAAGTGGTACCGGTGATTATTTTTAAAAATATTGCAGCGGAAATTTCATCAGGACCATGAGTAAGGAAAAACATCAAAGTTTAGAAAACACCGGATTTTATTTATTAAATAGATGGGATAAACCCATGTTCTACAAAGGTAGCTTTAATAAGGGATAAACCCAATTACATAAAACAATATTTCTTAATTTGATTTAATTAATAAAATAAGCCACTTCTTGAAGCCTTTCAGTGTCATATCCAACTCTTACTCCAATCTACTGTAATTACCTGAAACGCGTTTTAAAAAGGTTTTGTCAGCAGGAAATACTGGTGAGTTCATTCATTTTGCTTAAAACGACGCATTTGTTATAATTTACAGTATTAAGAGCGATTACAATGTTTCCTGATATCAACCAACTACCCACGGTATTTGTCACTCGACTCGTTTCTGTGACTATGGCCATATCCCCCATTGGCTGCCCCAATGGTGACGATTATCAAGTAATGTATACAAAACCCCACATACCGACTGTAATTTGGTGACTACAAAGACTTAATCCCTGTAATTATATCTTTGAAAATAAATATGCTTTTGTAAACAAATTTGATAAAAAGAGAATGACTCACATTATAAGCATGCAGATTTATACGGGCAGAGTTTAGCCTACTGGTTAGCCTTGATATTGCATATTTATACAAGCAGAGCTTAGCCTATTGATTAGTCTTGTAACCTAGTGCACACGAACTAGGTAAGTAACTAATACAGCATTTACGATAACTCACGAGATTAAAAACCTCACGACAAATGACAAAGTGCAATCACTTAAACATCCATCGGATTCACAATGAATGACAGAGTATTCCCCGAGTTCGGGTGGTACTCAAATATCCTGTCGGAATCACGACTAATGACAAAGGATAGCACTTAAACATTCATTGGATAGTTTCAATCCATCGGACATTGAATCGTAGCAGCGATCAAGTTAATACCCGGTATCGTAGCAGAATTCGAGCTAGTGTGTGTTTGGTAGTAATCAGGTGATATCTCGAAGTGTAAAACGAATTTTAACGCCGAACGAATGCCAGAAATCAAGTCCCACACCCCTCTATTTATATCTGGAAAACGGCGCGGTCGCGCCACGCGACGGGGACCCTTTTAGCATAGGGTTGCCATGTGTGTTTGAAGCCTTGGTGAGTCGACAGATCGATTAAATTCGATTTTGACAGCAACTTATAAGGATAATCGTCAATGGGGAATACCCCCCTTGAGTTTTAGGGGCCCTGATCCTGATTCCAATTGTTCTGAAGATTTTAAGGATTGTGCAGGATTACTTAGGGGTCTTAACTAAGGTTTCCTAGTGAACAAAATATAATAATAAATAATAGTTTTGGTAAGAGTTGTTATGGTTTGGGACAAAAGGGGAATAAAATAGTGAGAAAAGAAAATAGACCCACTTTGTAACTTTAGGGTTCAACTAGAAAACCACCTGGTAGAAATTTTGGGTATAACTTCTGAGCTATTTAAAAATATATAATGCACTCGTGTTAAGTATAGTACCCCTAATTCAACCTTATCCCTATGTCACGAGACAGAACCCCAACGAACTTAGTCAGGCAGAGCCTTGACATGTGTTATGGGGCTCAGATCAATCGGAAAGGGTAGCGGTGATCGGGAGTTAAAACACTTAAAACGGGGCATGACTTTATTATTATTACGAGTGAAAAAAAATAAAAATAGAAAGAGACGATAGCGAGAGAGACTGAAAGGAATGTTTAGCAGTTTGTGAGAGCTCATAGCTCTTTCTATTTATATGGATTTATTGAATTGGAGTGCACACTACTTCTTCTTTACCCTTGATGACACGTACACACCTATGTGTTTGTATGTAAGGTTTAGTTGTACTATTATTATTTTAGGGGTGCCTTATTCCTACATACCCTATATCTTATTTTCACATCCCCTATTGTATACGGGCCGTATAGAATTATACGGCTCGTATAGAATGTTTTTGAATAGGAAAATGCCCAGGGAATGTTTTTTTTTGTTTTATTATATACGGCCCGTATACAGTTATACGGGTCGTATACATGTGTATACGATTTGTAAAACGTATACGGCTCAATTGATTTATTTTTGTGGGTTTTTGATGTTACCACATGTATACGGGCCGTATAACTATATACGGGCCGTATATATTGGCGTTTTTTCAAGTATCACGTTTTATTCCCGTAAAAACACAATCATTCTAGGGTTTCTAAACTCTTCATCACCTTTAACAATGTCGATAAACGTTGATCAGAACATGCCGCTTAAATCGGAGCACAGGTAGAGTAACGTTACCGATCAGTCCGTTGATGAAAACCTTAGCGATCGCAGAGATCTTCGTGTTGGTTATTTATCGATTTCGAGTAACTAGCAAAAGAACCTGACACAAACAAGTTCTCCACAGTTTGTTATTCAGATCTCTGTTCGGTCATCTTTCCAAACTACAACACACGATACTTTTAATAAGCTGTCATAGTTGTCAAATTCGATTTCAACAAATCTTTTCATTTTCCTTCAATTTCTAAAACATTCTCTGTTATATGAAGACGTGTCGGGTTCTTCTACTAGTGGTATTTTAATGAAGTATTGAAGATTGAATGTGCAAACCCAACCGTTTTTTACTACGGAAACGATGGCTATGCGAAATACAAACCGCAACCGTTTTTTACTACGGAAACGGTGGCTATGCGAAATACAAACCGCAATCTTTTGTGACTATGGGAAACACAAGTTTTCTTTTTAAGCTTGATTGATGTCCATTATCTCAGTTGAGGCGGGCATTGTTTAAATCTGAATATAACTAGATGTTACGTGTATCAGCGTTGTTTATCACCCTGTGTGAGCATTGGAAACCCGACAAACAGTCTTGACAACTGTAACAGCTTATCTATCTATGTGTGTCACATCCATCCTGTTAAGCAATCGATATGATTAATTTTACAGATTTTTTTCTAATTAGCGTTGTTAACTACCAAAAGAATGCATACACAAATAGTTCTAGTGGACGAAGCAAAGAGACCGTTGTGTATCTGAATCAGGTTCTCAAACAAACACTACTAAAGATGAGTTGGTGATAAATATCAGAGCTGTTATCTCGGTTGTTCAGTACTTTCGTGATAATAAAACAAGCAGGCATTGATTTTTCCAAGATTGAAGGAAAGAATCTGGCCATAAGCGTTGTGGATTCTTAGCGTTATTCGAATGTAATTGGATCGAGTGATACGCTTATCTATTCTGGTCAAGGTGGGCATGGTTTGTTCGGGAGTAAATCAGCACCCAAAGATCAACAACTTGTGATTGTCGGGTTATGCTAGTTATTCAGAATGTTTTGAATCATCACAGAAGACGTGTCGGGTTCTGCTAGTTTATTCGGAATGTTTCGAATCATAACAGAAGACGGATGCGGTTTGCATATTCAATCTTCATTGCTTCATTAAAATTACAACACACGATAAAATGCTTGGAAAATTGCATCAACTCTCCAGATCTCTGTTCGATCATCTTTCCAACATTAACAACATTGGATCTTCATTCTGTCACTTTGTGTGTTGACAAAGCTGACAAACACATTGGTATTTTCTCAAAATGTGCAAACTTGAAGAATCTCACATTAAAGGAGTTTGCAACAACGAGATCAACGTATACAGGTGCAAGAGAATGGCGAGTTATTTTCAGTTATTTCTGTTGATCCACAAATTCCATTGTTTAAATCAGAATCAGGTTCTCAAGACAAGGATCGTTCTAATAGATTAAAGAGAATAAACCAGTTTTTTACCATTTTTTACCCATAGTATACGAGCCGTATAATATTATACGGCCCGTATACAATCATCGTATACATTGTATATGATCGGTAAATTTGTTTTTAACAGAGAGTATACGGCCGTATAAACGGTATACGGCCCGTATACATATGGTAAAAAATGGTAAAAACTTCTAGCATTACCTTGTTAGTTTCTCAAACACTACTAAACATCTGCTTCCTGGATCTGAATCAGAGTGTTAACTTTGAGTCAAATCCAAACCCTCACCCTCAAAATCAACCAGAAACCAAAGGAAAAATGGCTGATAATGGCTGATGGTTCTTCGTTGAGGAAACCAAATGTAGACGGAGATGATAGGCCTGGTAACTGGAAGAGAAAAAACCCCAGTGGCGTCGTCGACGATTATGAACGGATTATTGGCCATTATTCGACCGAGTAAATCAATTGTATTTTTTTAGTTGTTTCTCTTGTTAAGTTTCTGAACCAACCGAAATCCACAAATTCCAACAGTTTCTTCGTAGATTCCGTCCGGTTTCCAAACTCTTTCACTCAAAGCTAATATTAACTGTGGTGGATGCAAGCATAAAGTTAGAAAAATACTCAAGAAGATTGAAGGGTACACAACTGAACGGACGATATGTATCAACAACTTTGAGGTTCAGCCAAAATGACATCTAGCATTACTAACGGTTCAAGTAAGTGTCTAAAATGACATCTAGCATTACTAACGGTTCAACTTGAAGAATCTCACATTAAAGGAGTTTGAACCAGTTGTCCATCACTTAAGACCTTGAAAGATTTGTTGAAATCGAAGCATTCACGAACCACAATTGACTCAGACTCATGTTCAAGTAAGTGTCTAAAAATCTGAAAATTCAGGTTTACCTTGTTAATTTCTCAAAACAAACTCTCGTTTCTTCATCTTCATCTTCAAGAACAATGATGAACACATGATGTCAGATAATACTTCATTTGTCAAGAAACCATACTGTCAAGAAACCATACTGAGTATCTAAATCAGGTTCTCTGCCTTAGATCGGTCATTCCTTGTGATACATGAACGTTGTATTCTTGTCTTTCAGAAGAGTTTGTATTGAATGGCGAGTTATTTTCAGTTATTTCTGTTGATCCACAAATTCCATTGTTTAAATCAGAATCAGGTTCTCAAGAAAAGGATCGTTCTAATAGATTAAAGAGAATAAACCATTTTTTACCATTTTTTACCCATAGTATACGAGCCGTATATTGTTATACGACCCATATACAATCATCGTATACATTGTATACGATCGGTAAATTTGTTTTTAACCGAGAGTACACGGCCGTATAAACGGTATACAGCCCGTATACATATGGTAAAAAATGGTAAAAACCTCTTTAATCTATTAGAACGATCCAATAAACGAAGAACAAAGGCTATTTACAAAACACAGGTTCATACAGTGCTGTAATAGGTAGTTCGTTGAGGAAACCAAACGTAGACGGAGATGATAGGCCTGGTAACCGGAAGAGAAATCAATTGTATTTTTTTAGTTGCTTCTCTTGTTAAGTTTCTGAACCAACCGAAATCCACAAATTCCAACAGTTTCTTCGTAGATTCCGTCCGGTTTCCAAACTCTTTCACTCAAACTTAATATTCACTGTAGTGGATGCAAGCATAAAGTTAGAAAAATACTCAAGAAGATTGAAGGGTACACAACTTAAGCTCAACTTGACTTGACATTGGTACCACTGTCAAGTATGTCGGGTTCTGCTAATATTATCTTGACAGTGGATCGAGTGATACGCTTATCTATTCTGGTCAAGGTGGGCATGGTTTGTTCGGGAGTAAATCACCACCCAAAGATCAACAACTTGTGATTGTCGGGTTATGCTAGTTATTCGGAATGTTTCGAATCATCACAAATTCAAGTCAAGGATCGTTCTAATAGATTAAAGAGAATAAACCCTCGTTTCTTCATCTTCATCTTCAAGAACAATGATGAACAGATGATGTTTTTTTTCGCAGAACATGACAAAATAAGGATGTTCGCATAAACATATATTCGTTTCATAACCTCCTCCTATAAATCAACCACAACTGACAAAGAGCCTGTATTAGAAACCATCCTATGTCTTTTACCAACCGAAGAGGCAGCAAGGACAGATAATACTTCATTTGTCGAGAAACCATACTGTCAAGAAACTAACATCTTTTACTCATAAACCCTTAAATCCCAACGCTTCATTTGTAACCGTAAGGATGATGCAAATTTGTACGTAAAGATCTCTACACAAACTCTTCTACATCTTTTAACCAATGGACTCAGACTCATACTACTCACCCTCCCCTGAGTAAAAGTTTTCCCGACGACTCAAGAAAATCCACAATCCTGTGTATGTGCTTGTGCTGTAGAAACCGGTGATGAATTTGTGTACACAACTGAACGTTAATTGATATTGTTTTAGACAACAACAGATAATGAACAGATTGTTGGTGGATAACGCAAACAAGTTCTCCACAGTTTGTTATTCAGATCTCTATTCGGCCATCTTTCCAAACTGCAACACACGATAAGTTTAAACTTTATAGTGTGTGATTTGACCATGAAATGATTGGAGGTGAAGGTTCAGTGCACGAAAAGTTTCTTACGAAATGTACGTGACAAAACAAGTATGTTGGGAATTAAACGCATGTCCGTAATCCCGCGTTGATAGCTTCCATTTTATTCAGACTCCTTACAACTCTCATCAAATGCCTCACCCTTCCTTTTATTATATAAATATTAAATAAAGAATAACACCATGCCCGTAATTCCGCGTTGATAGCTTCCGTTTTATTACAGTCATACGACACGTTTTCTTGTTCTTCAATCTTTGTTACTTGTTAATGTTTTATTTTTTTCTACTTTTAGAAAGGTTTGAGAATCTCACGACTGTAAAATATCTAGTGTGATTTAAATACTTGAAAAATCAAATTTTTCATTCCATACGGGCCGTATAAGAGTATACGACCCGTATACACGTTCGTATACATTGTATACGACCAGGCAAACTTATTTACACATGGTGTATACGGGCCGTATAACAGTATACGGCCCGTATACACCATGTGTAAATAAGTTTTCCCATGTGTTAATATTAGGACCCTTATTTTATTCCTTTCTTATCTTTGATTTTCTTTCATATGTAAGCAAATATTTTGATTTTAATATTTTATTTATAAAGTATACATAGAATTAAATGTCTTTCGTTTTAGATTTTATATTATATTATTATTATAATTAATTTAACTGGTTCACTTATTTGGCGCGTATAACTTCTAAAATATAACGTTCTAGAAAATAATAAATATGTCATTAGAACGAGAATATTTTTTGTCTACATTTTGAACCAAGTTTCATTAAAAACAGAGTAGGTTCAAATACAATGTATTTTTATAGTTTAATTAGTAAACAGTTCCTGTGCCCGTCCAGGTACTTCATATTTCTTAAAGTCAACTTACTCGTAATCTACCTGTCTAATAATATAAGTTTTTATATACTTTTATTTTAATAAAAAAGTCATCCATATACAGGCCAATTAATTAAAATAATATTTCAACCAACTATATATAAAATAGTGTTTAAAACTATTTGGTTTGAATATTTATATTAAAATAAACTAGTTACTAGTTACTAGTTACTAGTGGTTAATAAATTTAACCAAACCTATAATTCTTATATAAAAATAGGAATGTTACAGGGAGCACCCATCTTATTTGTCCGGAAGAAAGATGGGACGATGCGCATGTGCATCGATTATAGAGACTTGAATAAAGTCACTATAAAGAATAAATACCCTTTGCCCAGGATCGATGACTTGTTTGATCAATTACAAGGGGCAAGCTATTTGTCTAAAATAAACTTGAGGCCTGGATACCACCAAGTGAAAGTTGCACCAGAAGACTGATGCGTGTGAAGTGTTATATATATTAGGTGTATATTTTAAGCCCTTTTTAACACTTATTTTAGCCAAGTTTTAAATTTATAAAACACGATATTTCACTAACACTAAACACACATATGGGCAAGTGCACCCATCGTTGAGTGTAGTATAGCGTTGGTAAGATACCGAGGTCGTCCAATGACACAAGAGCTTTTAGTACCGGTTTATCCTCAACGTCTAACCAAAATAAAAGTTTAGAAAAATGTTTTAAACTAAGAAAATTAAAAACTAACTAAAATGCTGAAAATAAAAATAAAAGAAAAACAGATAGACAAGATGAATCACTTGGTTCCGACTCGTATCTAGTATAACCTTTGATTATTTCCGCACTTTTGCACATAATTAAGAGATTATCTTAGTTATTGTAGTAGGCCCCTCTTTTGAAGGTGACGTTACCCTCACCCCAGTAGTTTGAGTCAGCAGGGATACAATCCTAAAAGGGTGGATTATTGGAAGATAATGAATTAAGTTATTAATGCAGTATTGTGGTAGGCCCCGCTTTTGGCGGTGACGTTACCCTCGGCTAAGTAGTCTGAGTCAGCAGGGATACAGTCCTAAATAGCCGGGTTATAGTATTAATAGTAGTTAACTTATGAGGGGATCAAAGAGTTTGGACCCCCGCCATCCAATACCGTGAAGTATTGAAGGAGGTCCTACTAAATTTGACCCAGGTCCATTGCAGGACCTCTAAACGCTGAACAATGGCAAGACCTTTACCAAACCGTTCCCTTAACCCCCGACCAGGTAGCCAACATACCTCCATATAGACCGTGGAGATATGAATGGTGAAAATCCTTTATTTTATATAGACAGTAAAATAATGCCAAGACACCACGGACAAACGATAAGGAAAGATCACCTTCAACATAAGTAACTAGTTATTAAAGTCATTAATACAAAACCAAATAAAAAGTGCAAAAGATTAGAAATAAAAAGTATTATACTAGACACTTTGTCTTCACCAAGTGATGTAAGAGACTTAGGCAAACATGGCCTTGATTGTCAAGAACTCTTACGATCAATCTTGGATCCCGAGACGACTCACACACTCTACGATGGACAATGGATGATGGTGGTGGATGATGGTGTTGTGATGGTGGTGGGTGGTGGATGAAGTGTGTGAGAGGTGGTGTGCCAAGGGATGAGATGAAATGAATCCAAGCACTCCTATTTATAGGCTGAACAGAGAGCTGGACACGCCCCCGTGTCCGCTGGGCACGGCCCCGTGTCCGTCTGACAATCTCTCTCCTCATTAATTGTAATTCGCAATTACAATAAATGCGCCTGCTGTACTTTCGACACGCCCCCGTGTCCGCTGGGCACGGCCCCGTGATGGGCAATAGAAGCTTCTATAGATTTGTCTTTTCTGCTGCTTCTTGGGCACGGCCCCGTGCTGGCTGAGCACGGGGCGTGTTCAGTCTTCTGACTTCTCTAATTTGCTTTGGAAGGTGCCGTTGAGGGGTCGGGCAGTCCACTAATGTTCCTTTTCTTGTATTTATGTTGGATTTAGCTGTCTTTTTGCTTCTTTTGCGTTTTTGAGCTCATTTAATCCTGAAAATACAAAAGGAAGACAAAAACACTCTTTTTCCAATATTAGTACTTAAAAAGGGTTAGTTTTATGCCTCATTTGATGTAATTTATATGTTGCATTTTACACACATCAAATACCCCCACACTTGAACTTTTGCTTGTCCTCAAGCAAAACTCTTTAATATGTGGCTTACACTCCCAAATGGAATAGGTAGAAGAGAAGGTTTTGGGCTTGTCGTAGAGTGTCGGGATTTCCAAGATCTTTTTGGGTTTTATTTTTATTTATTTACACTCCTATTCGTAATGATTTATTTAGAACTTTTTATAAAAGAAATTACTTATTTGGGCATAACATGCCTTTTTAAAATTCTATTTATATACAAGTTCACATACCTCACGGGGAAATCACTCACACTCGGCCGAAGGTGTATTTTTAGTGAATCACTCGAGAGCGGCATGGAACTTATTCCTACCATAGGCTTGCCAAGAAATCAATCCTCCTCCTTTTTAACTTTTATACCTTTGTAGATATCAAGAGGACTTTGTGGGTTAAGGGTTAGGCTAGGGTTAAAGGTAGGTGGTTGGGTTAGTGGTTAGTAGAAAAAAGGCTAAAAGCGTAACAAGTGTCGGTTTTCGTATTTTTGCAACTTTTTATTTTGATGAAGCTTTTATTCAAACTAAGTTATTCTTGATTAACTCGTTTGTTTATTTTCTTTTTGCTTCATCATTATCACACATTTTTTTTTTTTTTTTTTTTTACGAAGAACCGAACTTGTTACTAAAATAGAGGGTTAAAAATGAAAAAGGTTTTGGTGGGTAAAAGGGTTTTTGTTTGGGTGATGAAACGAAAAGGTTTAGGCTCAAAGGGGCTAACTAGGGGGATTTTTGGGTAGGTGGTAAAAGAAAAAGAAAAATAATGGTGTAGAAATAAAAAAGGGTTAGTCCTAATGCCTCCATCATTTACTTACTCGGGTTTAAGTTGATAAGGACCGGGAATGTATTGTCATGGCAAGTTCTAGAGTCGTAAGAACCAAGCGGCTATTCACACAAGAAACGAAAAATGAGCATTTAGTCAAATGATATGTAATTGTGTGCTCAATAAAGGCTCAAAACTCACTTTTGTGGGAATGGGTTTTTATGTGATCAAGTATATATAATCAAATTTTAAATAAGTTTGCCATGCCTTTTCATAATTTTCTTATGTTGGTTCTTTTTATCACTACGCTATCGGTTGTAAATTTGTAAAAATATAACCTTTTTGAGAACTTGAATTTCCCGAATTAAACCTAGACAAGTAAAAAAAATGAAATTTTTGAAAAAAATTTGGGGTGATTAGCGGTTCCAATAGAGTTTTGTGTAAGGCTTGTATTTAGGACTTGCAAAATTCAAGGTTTTAGCATCCCCCCCACACTTAAATTACACATTGTCCTCAATGTGTCCCAAAAATAAATTTTTAGGTTGATTAGATGTGTAAAATAGTGTTTAAAAAGCAAAAATTTGTGTTACTGGGCACTGAACACGGCCCCGTGTTCAAGTGCCAGTAACAGAATTAAAACAAGAGAAACAGAAGCCTGGACACGGGGGCGTGTTGGGTGAACACGGCCCGTGTCCAGTTACCTGAACTGGGCGTTTTCTGCAGGGTGCTCAGCACGGGGCCGTGTTGGTTGGGCACGGCCCGTGTTGAACCTTCTGAAATGGGGAGAATTGTCGGGTTGCCTTGTTCTTGTGCATGGGTTCATTTTTCTCGTTCCCCTTTTTCATCCTTTACCATCATGAGTGTGTTTTATTCCTGAAAATTAAAACTAGAAAACATAAAAATTAATCTAAATTAAACTAAGGATAGTTCCGCGGAATGCCTCCGTGGTGCGCCACATTTATAAGGGTCCTTGGCTAGACCCAAAGCCAGTCATATGTCACCCAAGTGGGATGTATTGCATCCCATGTTACACCGTCGGAGAGCATCATCCAAGCTTGAGTCTATGACCTGCATGTAGTTGACCGGGTCTTCGTCCTCAATTCTTTTTCCACATTCAAACTTCACCTCCTCATCCCCAAACTTCAATGTTAATGTTCCGTCATTCATGTCTACCACCGCTTGGGCGGTGGCTAGAAATGGCCTCCCGAGGATGAGAGGGACATCGGTGTCTTCTTCCATGTCTAGGATGACAAAGTCGGTTGGGAAAACGAAGTTGTCAACTTTTACCAACAAATTCTCAGCAACACCTTGTGGAAATTTGACGGATCTGTCGGCGAGTTGTATGCTCATCTTTGTAGGGCTTGTTATTCCTAGGCCGAGTCGTTTAAACATTGATGTGGGCATGAGGTTAATGCTAGCCCCCAGATCGGCTAATGCATTACGAACGGGAGATTCCCCAATCGAGCAAGGAATTGTGAAGCTTCCGGGATCGATTTTCTTTTGTGGAAGTTTGTTGAGCACTAAGGCGGAGCATTCTTCGCCTAAATTAACTAATTGCAATGATTCAATTTTCCTTTTGTTTGTGAGGAAATCCCTCATAAATTTTGTGTATTTAGGCATTTGGGTTAGGACCTCAATAAAAGGAATATTAACATGCAATTGTTTTAGTAAATTTTCGAATTTAGCGAATTGCTCATCGGTCTTCTGACGATTTAACCTACCGGGGTACGGAATTGGAGGAGTCTTTGTGGGCTCTTGAGTTGGTAGAGAAGCCTTTTCTGGCGCAGGAGGAGTCACCGGCTGGCTAGAATGGCTCCTTTCATTTGGCGGCAATGGAGCATCCTTGGGACCCACGGTTCGGTTTCTTAATGTGATGAGATGTACTTGTGCCTTCGGGTTGGTTTCGGTATTACTAGGTAACGCGCCTTGTGGTCTCTCGGAGAAATTTTGAGCTAGTTGATTTAATTGTTTTTCAACGTTTTGAATGCTAGCTTGTTGATTTCTAAAATTTGATTCCAATTGTTGAAATCGATTCGAGTTTTTCTTTTCAGTGTCAGAGATGAGGCGAGATACAGTATCTTCAAGCCTTTCTCTTCCACCTTGTTGTTGAGAGAAATTTTGTGGTTGTTGAAAATTAGTTCGTTGGTTTTGTTGGTTACTACTATTGCCGGGATCTCTCCAACCAAGATTTGGGTGGTTACGCCATCCTTGGTTGTAGGTACCCGTTGGAGGACCTGACGGCCTAGGTCTATTATCAATGTAGTTTACCGTTTCTGTTTGTTCATCTAATTCTTTCATACAACTCCAATTTTCATGTGACCCACCACACCCTTCACAAGCCATAACCGAGGCCGTTTTTGTCATTTCTAGCCTTTTGATTTTTGAAGAGAGGGCCTCGATTTGGGCTTGTAAAGAGGTGCTTTCATCAACCTTATGGGCGCCCGGGGCAATAGATTTATTACCTCGGGGAGTGTGCCATTGAAAATTGGTTTGAGCAATTTCCTCAATTTGGTTATATATTTCATTTGGGCGACGATTACCTAAAAGTCCCCCGGAGCTTGAATCAAGTGTTTGTCTTGTGTGTGGCAACAATCCATTGTAGAAAGTGGATACTTGTTGCCATACCGCTAGACCGTGGTGAGGACACTTTCTTAGAAGCTCCTTGAACGTTTCCCAAGTTTCATATAAGGATTCCCCATCCTCTTGTGAGTATGTATTAATTTCAGTCATTAATTTAGCCGTTTTAGCAGGAGGGAAATACTTATACAAAAACTTTTGGGCGAGTTCATCCCAGGTGTTTACCGATCCAACTGGGAGGGTGTTAAGCCAAGCCTTAGCTCGGTCTTTTAGTGAAAAAGGAAACATTCGAAGGCGGATGGCGTCATTTGATGCTCCATTGATCCGAAAGGTATCACATATTTCTAAGAAGTTAGTAATATGTAGATGGGGATCCTCGTCCGCAAGCCCGTGGAAGGTTGCAGAGTTTTGGAGCATTTGTATCAAATGCGGCCGAAGTTCGAAGTTGTTGGCCTCGACATTTGGTGCATTGATAGCGGCGCCGAGATTGCCTACGGTAGGCCGTAGGTAATCCATGAGGGTACGTTGGTCCGCCATTGGAATTGGGTCCCCCGAAGCTTTCTCTTGATTTTTAGCTTTAAGTCTTTTTCTGAGAAAGCGTTCGGGTTCTTCTAAGGGTTCTTTTATGTCTCTACTAGAACTGGAGCTCATGCACTACGTAGGAGGGTCAAATGTGGCACCTGGGTTCCAAGTCCTGCAATAAAAACAGAAAAGAACGTTGGTCAGAAAGTTCGCCACGGCCCCGTGCTCAGTGAACACGGCCCGTGGTCAGAGATACAGTTATTGTTTTCTGGATTCCCAGTTACTGGGAGTTGGACACGACCCCGTGTTGCACCGACACGGCCCCGTGTTCAGCTCTCTGTAACTCAGAAAATAAAAACTGCCAGTGATGATGCTGGGCACGGCCCGTGTCTGACCGGGCACGGCCCGTGCTGAGCTCTGCAGAAGCTGAAAAAACTAAGAAAAATCCTAAAAAAAAATAAATAAATAAATAAAAAAAAATAAAAGAAGATTAGGCCGTTGATTCCTAACTTTCTTAAAATCCTTGTGTCCCCGGCAGCGGCGCCAAAAACTTGATGCGTGTGAAGTGTTATATATATTAGGTGTATATTTTAAGCTTTTTTTAACACTTATTTTAGCCAAGTTTTAAATTTATAAAACACGATATTTCACTAACACTAAACACACATATGGGCAAGTGCACCCATCGTTGAGTGTAGTATAGCGTTGGTAAGATACCGAGGTCGTCCAATGACACAAGAGCTTTTAGTACCGGTTTATCCTCAACGTCTAACCAAAATAAAAGTTTAGAAAAATGTTTTAAACTAAGAAAATTAAAAACTAACTAAAATGCTGAAAATAAAAATAAAAGAAAAACAGATAGACAAGATGAATCACTTGGTTCCGACTCGTATCTAGTATAACCTTTGATTATTTCCGCACTTTTGCACATAATTAAGAGATTATCTTAGTTATTGTAGTAGGCCCCTCTTTTGAAGGTGACGTTACCCTCACCCCAGTAGTTTGAGTCAGCAGGGATACAATCCTAAAAGGGTGGATTATTGGAAGATAATGAATTAAGTTATTAATGCAGTATTGTGGTAGGCCCCGCTTTTGGCGGTGACGTTACCCTCGGCTAAGTAGTCTGAGTCAGCAGGGATACAGTCCTAAATAGCCGGGTTATAGTATTAATAGTAGTTAACTTATGAGGGGATCAAAGAGTTTGGACCCCCGCCATCCAATACCGTGAAGTATTGAAGGAGGTCCTACTAAATTTGACCCAGGTCCATTGCAGGACCTCTAAACGCTGAACAATGGCAAGACCTTTACCAAACCGTTCCCTTAACCCCCGACCAGGTAGCCAACATACCTCCATATAGACCGTGGAGATATGAATGGTGAAAATCCTTTATTTTATATAGACAGTAAAATAATGCCAAGACACCACGGACAAACGATAAGGAAAGATCACCTTCAACATAAGTAACTAGTTATTAAAGTCATTAATACAAAACCAAATAAAAAGTGCAAAAGATTAGAAATAAAAAGTATTATACTAGACACTTTGTCTTCACCAAGTGATGTAAGAGACTTAGGCAAACATGGCCTTGATTGTCAAGAACTCTTACGATCAATCTTGGATCCCGAGACGACTCACACACTCTACGATGGACAATGGATGATGGTGGTGGATGATGGTGTTGTGATGGTGGTGGGTGGTGGATGAAGTGTGAGAGAGGTGGTGTGCCAAGGGATGAGATGAAATGAATCCAAGCACTCCTATTTATAGGCTGAACAGAGAGCTGGACACGGCCCCGTGTCCGCTGGGCACGGCCCCGTGTCCGTCTGACAATCTCTCTCCTCATTAATTGTAATTCGCAATTACAATAAATGCGCCTGCTGTACTTTCGACACGCCCCCGTGTCCGCTGGGCACGGCCCCGTGATGGGCAATAGAAGCTTCTATAGATTTGTCTTTTCTGCTGCTTCTTGGGCACGGCCCCGTGCTGGCTGAGCACGGGGCGTGTTCAGTCTTCTGACTTCTCTAATTTGCTTTGGAAGGTGCCGTTGAGGGGTCGGGCAGTCCACTAATGTTCCTTTTCTTGTATTTATGTTGGATTTAGCTGTCTTTTTGCTTCTTTTGCGGTTTTGAGCTCATTTAATCCTGAAAATACAAAAGGAAGACAAAAACACTCTTTTTCCAATATTAGTACTTAAAAAGGGTTAGTTTTATGCCTCATTTGATGTAATTTATATGTTGCATTTTACACACATCAAAGACATACCTAAGACTGCCTTCAGGACTAGGTATGGTCATTATGAATTTTTGGTAATGCCATTTGGATTAACCAACGCACCTGCAGTGTTCATGGACCTCATGAACAGGGTTTGTAAACCTTACCTCGATAAGTTTGTGATCGTTTTTATTGACGATATCCTTATCTACTCTAAGAACGAGGTAGAACATGAACAACACCTGAGACCAGTCCTTGAATTGCTCAAGAAAGAAAAACTCTATGCAAAGTTCTCTAAGTGTGAATTTTGGATACATGAGGTGCAATTCCTAGGCCACGTGATAAATGAATGTGGAATACAAGTTGACCCTGCAAAGATCGAGGCCATCAAGAAATGGGAAGTACCGAAGAATCCCACTAAAATCAGAAGATTTCTGGGGTTAGCAGGATACTATAGAAGGTTTATTCAAGACTTATCAAAGATTTCAACACCATTAACCACACTAACCCAGAAAGCCTCTAAGTTTAATTGGGGACCTAAACAAGAAGAAGCCTTTAACACGTTAAAGCATAAGTTATGTAGCGCCCCAATACTGCCACTTCCTGAGGGAATAAAAGATTTTGCCGTCTACTGTGATGCATCTCACTATGGTATGGGATGTGTACTCATGCAAAGAGGCAAAGTAATTGCCTACGCCTCTATACAGTTGAAGATTCATGAACGGAACTACACAACCCATGATTTGGAACTTGGTGCCATAGTGTTCGCATTGAAAATTTGGAGGCACTATCTTTACGATACAAAGTGCACTATCTATAGTGACCATAAAAGTTTAAAACATATATTTGAGCAGAAGGAGCTCAATATGCGCCAGAGACGATGGATGGAGTTATTAAGTGATTACGACTGTGAGATCCAATACCATCCAGGTAAGGCAAACATAGTAGCAGATGCTCTAAGTAGAAAAGAGAAACCTCAACCAATAAGAATTCGTGCAACCAGAATAGAGGTTAAAACTAGTCTCTTAGAACAAGTTAAGAATATACAACAAGAAGCCTTAAAAGAGAATCATATTGTAAAAGAAAGAATGATTGGGAGACTGAAGCTACTGACAATGGGAAATGATAATATCCTTAGGTTCAGCAATAGGATATGGGTTCCTAATTTTGGAGGACTGCAGGATACAATCTTAGAGGAAGCTCATAAGTCTAAGTATTTCATTCACCCTGGCAGTGACAAGATGTATAAGGATTTAAGGAGAGATTATTGGTGGCCGGGAATGAAGCGATCTGTTGCCCATTATGTGGAAAAGTGCCTTACATGCCTTAAGGTGAAGGCAGAACATCAAAAACCCTCTGGATACTTGCAACAACCAGAGATTCCAGAATGGAAATGGGAGAAAATCACCATGGATTTTATCACGAAGCTCCCAAGGTCAAGTCACAGTTATGATACTATTTGGGTAATAGTGGACAGACTGACCAAGTCTGCACACTTCGTGCCAATTCGTGGGGACTATAAGATGAACAAGCTAGCTCAAATTTACATTAAAGAAATAGTCTCGCGACATGGGGTGCCTGTATCGATCATATCAGACAGAGATAGTCGTTTCACATCTAAATTCTGGCAAAGTTTCCAACAAGAGTTGGGAACCAAGCTTAATCTAAGCACTGCATATCATCCTCAAACGGATGGGCAGAGTGAACGGACTATTCAGACATTAGAAGACATGCTTCGGGCTTGTGTAATTAATTTTGGTGGAAGTTGGGACACTCATCTACCACTCATCGAATTCGCCTACAATAATAGCTATCACGCCAGCATCAAAGCTGCACCTTATGAAGCTTTATACGGAAGAAGGTGCCGAACTCCTATCTGTTGGACGGAAGTAAGGGAAAGTCAACTGTCAGGACCAGAAATCATTGTGGAAACCACCGAAAAGATTCAGCAAATCAAAGAAAGGATGAAAAGTGCTCAAGATCGACAAAAGAGTTATGCAGATCAGAGGAGTAAACCCCTAGAGTTCCAAATTGGGGATAAAGTAATGCTTAAGGTATCACCTCTTAAAGGAGTGATTCGGTTTGGAAAGAAGGGAAAGTTGAAACCCCGATACATTGGGCCGTTTGAAGTAACAAGCAAAGTAGGACCAGTGGCTTATCGGCTAAAACTTCCTGAACAGCTGGCAGGAATACATAATACTTTTCATGTATCAAATTTAAGGAAGTGCCTAGTGGACGAAGCCCAACAAATACCCCTGGAAGACGTACAGGTTGACGACACACTCAACTTCATTGAAGAACCACTACAAATCGAAGATAGGAAGGTTAAAAAGTTACGCAAGAAGGAAATCCCGTTAGTCAAAGTCAAGTGGAACGCACGTCATGGACCCAACTTTACATGGGAATTAGAAAACATAATGAAAGATAACTACCCTCATCTTTTTAAGTGATGACAAATTTCGAGGACGAAATTTTTGTAAGGAGGGAAGGATGTAATACCCCGAACCTTAATATACTGTTTATAAACGTATGAAATATGTAATTTATATTTCATATATTGTTAAACGAGTAAGATGATGGTGTGAAAGGTGAAATATCTTGACAAACCTTAGCTAGTATAGGAGACCGTTTAATATTAATAATTAAATATATTATTTTTGACCTTACTCCGTTTTTAATGAAACTTACGTTAAAACGTAGATAAAAATATGCTCGTTCTAATGACATATTCGTCGTTTTATAAAACGTCATATTTTATAAGTTATACAAGAAAAACGAGTGAAGCAGCTGAAATAATATAACTAAGCTAGCTAGCTAGCTAGCTAGCACGTCAATTGTCCCACAGCCCAGAAAGTCATTGAGGTGCTTGCTTGCTTCACATATATACAGGAGTTAAATTGTAGGATTTTAGATACACCAAAATTTTAACGGGAACGCTCTAGTATTGAGAATCCCGAGAATACGATACTCCGTTGGGTGTTGTTAGTAGTCGTTTTTGGAGCACGAGTAGGAGCAGGAGTAGGGAAACTCTACATCAACGTGCCATAGATAGTTTTGAGGTATACTCTCGTTTAAGTTTATGTTTAGTTATTTATTATTTATTTTTAGTAGTTAATATTAGTTTTATTATTAGTAATAATATATTAGTAGTAGTAGTAGTAGTAGTAGTGTTAGTATTATTTTTAGGTATTAGGGTTATTGTCAGGGGCGGGTATTGGGTAGCCTAGCCTTAGTTAGGCATGGACTGATCACCCATGCTTAAACAAGGCAGCACTAACCAATATCCAACCATGATAATGACTAGTTAGGTGTACCATTACCTAACCTAGGATTATGTAATTGTGTCAGGACCTTGAGACATAACCCAGTCGTACTAGCGGCAGTTAAGCAATTGCTAATCAGGTGAGTTATCATATTTGTCTTTTAAACTGGGATAGTATACTCGTCCATAACTGGTAATAATGAGAATGCTGCAGTATGCATGTGTCAGTAGGGGTATATGGGATCCTATTATGCTTAATGAGGTGTGTCACTTTGGGAAGGGTAATAAGGTGTTGTACCCACAGTCACTTCGTGCTTATAAGGTCCAGCGACACACACTCATACCTATGTGACAGCCGTAGGGGGACATAGCTGGAGGACCAGTATGTCTCTTGTACGGTGGTTTGTGACAGGTCAAATGTGACCTATAAGGTTCAATGAGGCCCAACCTGACTATAATGTGGTCACATGCCCATATTGTGTATGCATATAATGTAAACTGTGGCCTGTCTTTATAAAAATTGTATAGTATGAGCTCACCAGTATATATCTGACGTCGTTTTGAGTATACTTATCTCAGGTGAGTCATGAGGAAAGCTATAAGAACTACTTGACAGTTGTGGAGTTTTAGAAGATCAAAGAGTTCTTAGTTGCCGAAAGTTTGTAAATAAATAAAGTGTCGTACTCAGACTATTATAAGTTTTAATGAAAGTTTAGTTTGTTTCCGCTGTAAGTGTATCAATTGTGCACAATCACCCGGGTTACGGGGTGGGTGTTACATCTGCCGAGCAACGGGAGGAGTCTGCCAAGCAATGGGAGGAGTCAGCCAAAATGGGAGGAGTGCGCCGAGCAATGGGAGGAGTCAGCCAACCTTTATGTCGGACACGTGTCAGCTCCTCATACATGGACTCTTCAAGTGACAAATGGACTCCTCCCATTAGGGCTGTTCACGAGCCGAGCCGAACCGAGCGGACCTTTGCTCATGCTTGGCTCGTTTACAAACCGAACCGAGCGGAGCGGCTCATTTAAAACCGAGCATCAAATCAAGCGAGCATTTTTCGAGCAGTAAAAATTCCGAGCGAGCGTCGAGCGAAGTTCGAGCGATTTGGACAACCGTGTCACCAATTTAAATTTGCTGAGAGAGATAGTGCCAATGTTGAGTCTCAAGTTTTTATGTCTTTAAAACCATGCACATTTCTTGGCATAATATTTTTCTTATGAATAACAATGTTGTGGCTGACGAGGTGATGATCATATTGCACGAACAATTACGTTGGGAGCATAAGACGATCGACTTAGGGTAACGACATGAAACATTGAGGCGATGAACAGACTGTCGTTTATTGGTTTAGGGTTTAACTTTTAGTTTTGATTTTAATTTTTTATTGGCGTGGTTGGGTTAGTACGTATAGATATAGTTGTAAATTTGTATACAGTTTATCAAAATCATATAGATTGGTACATATAAAACTATAAATTTAATTTATATTTAAGTATATATGTATGTGTAAGTGTAAGTGTGTGTATATAATATATATGTATAATTTATATTTGTGTATATATATATGTGTATATACATGTTTATAGATGTATGTGTATATGTATATGTATATATATACTAATTAAAATAATAATTCGAGCCGAACCGAGCCGAGCGGACCTTTGCTCATGCTTGGCTCGTTTACAAACCGAACCGAGCAAAGCGGCTCGTTTACAACCGAGCGTGAAATCGAACGAGCATTTTCCGAGCAATTTCCGAACGAGCGTCGAGCGAGCGACGAGCGGCGAGCGATTTGAACGGCCCTACCTCCCATGGTGCAAGAGTCTGTCCAAAAGGGCTTGAGGGTGACAATTTAGTAATGTTAGTTAGTGATAATTTGATAATTTCCCCTAAAAGGTTAAAAAAAATGTGAATTGTGAAGGCATGGACCGAATAGGGCTCACGTAAGAACAACGGCTTCCTTAAAACAAAATAAACGAGGGCTATTTAAGATTCATATTTTTTATTTATGCTGGTTTTGAAGCTTAAATAATTTCATTTTCACTCTGGTATTACATGTTTTTACATATTATTAAAACCCATAGGTTGATTTAGTTTGTTGTTGACTGAATTTCAAAAGCATGTCTTTGATATTGGTTTTTTTTTAATAAATAATATTAAATCTATACATCTATGTTCTTGTTTTACTTATTCATATTTTACTCCACTTTTTAAATTCTCAGTTTCTTTTCATTTACGTACCTTAACTATTTAGCATTTAATCATAATCACATTTCGAGGCAATTTATTGTATAAATAAAAAAATAATAACATATATAGCCTTTCTAATTTTAGTTTTCATGAGGAGTAAATTGTTATTTCAATCCTAAATTGTCACTTTAATTCAAATAGTTTTTTTCCTTCTTTGGGTTCCTCAGTTTTTTATTTTTTAACCATTTTAATCACATTGCCTAACTCGGTATTAAAATCTGATTATAACCAACGGTATTTTTGGAATTAACAAAAATTTTTTCTAAATTGTCATTTTCTTCCAAAACCACTTTTATATTTTTTTTTTCTTTTAATCATTTTTATTAAAATATAATAACTAAAATCTTACCTCACCCCCCACACCTCCTTACGTACCTTTCTTCTCCGACAACCCAACCCCCTTTTTTTTCGACAACTCGTCAAATTTGATTAAAATAACAATTTTGAACAAACCTTAGAGACTAAAATGGCAATTTACTCTTTCATGATCCACCATGATAAACCAAGTTCAAAATCTAAGAGCAATACACATCTAAGGCCAATGGTACGCACGATGCAAGATAGTCGCATACAATTTAATATACGTTCTATACACTTTTTAAGAACACTTAAAAATTGTGTTAACACGCGGGGCCCCTTCCACGTCTGCTCCCCGCATGCTTTCCGAACCCACACCCAAGGGTCTAACACCCACAATAGAGGACAAACCTATAACTTTGGCCAACGTAAAGATCTCACATGTTAGAACCGGGGGGGGGGGGGGGTGTTCCCCGTTAGGGTCCCCTTCCACGTCTGCTCCCCGCAGACTTTCCGAACCCACATCCAAGGATCTAACACCCACAATGGAGGAAAAACCCATAACTCTGGCCAACATAAAGCTCTCACATGTTGGCCTACTTTTGTAACATATTTATTACACCTAACTTTTTTTTTCTTCTGAAAGCTCTCACATGTTGACCTTCGCCTACTTTTGTAACATATTTATTACACCAACTTTTTCTTTCAACTGAAAATTAAACTTCAATAAACATGTCATCGATCCAAATAGACAAAAGGTAAATACATACAAGAGTGCTCCCGAACTAAACAAGCAAAAGAAAAAAAAATTACAACATATACAAAGGAGATTTACATCATTCCTCCCTTCGAAAGTACTTAAAGAAAGACCTATTTTTTAACCAAACAAGACTTCTAGGCTTGACTTCTCCCAAAATGTCTTGCCGACTGTGTTTTATGTTTTGAAAAACCATCTCGTTTCTTCCTTTTCAAATGCACCGACACACGATTATAATAAGGCCGTGGATGATCCTCTTCACTTTCTTCCCCACGATTAACAATCCGTGCACTTCCATAAGATCTTTAACCGTGAAGATGTATAGTGGAGGGATACCACACCAAACGCGATTTGAAAAATATGCAAGTCGTCATTAAACGCTCCGCAGTTTCCTCTTGTTCATCACAATATTCGCACAATACATATGATATATTCATGTTTCTTCTCCTTAGGTTTACCCCCGTTGCTAATCTATCAAGGTTACCCCTCCACGCCATGTTGTTACATTTAAGATGCACCCAATTACACCATTCCAAAACATTCGACATACCGTCCCCCATCATCTTCCTTCATTCTCTTAACCGATTTAGCCGAGAAGATACCCAAATCACCACCCGTCCACTTCCATAAATCTCTCTCATTTGGCAACGACACCCCTGCTATACAACTCACCATTTCCGACTATAAAGTAAATGTGGACATGCTAAGGTAACCAAGGCATGTGCCAACCTATGTGTATCATGTGACTAGAACTAGTATTGTTAATTGTTCGTAAAAAAAAATGATTGCTTTTAATAACTATGTATGAGCTCACCAGGATAATTGACTTGATTAAGTGGGCTAGGATCCATATTTCTCCATCACTCATGCTTTGTGAGTGCAAAGTTCACGAGACCCAATTATTTTGATGGTTAGTCGTTTTTATAATTGCATTATATGGGATCGATGACAACAAGTGCCACTGATATTTTATCATGCCAATGCCTTGTAGCATTTTTCTTGAAAAATCACCAATTAAGGTGTATTTAAAAGAAACATAATGGACAATGCCCGGAGTCTCCTGACATGTGAATTGTATGGACCGAATAGTGTTCTAGGGCTCACGTAAGAACAACGGCTTCCTTAAAACAAAATAAATGAGGGCTATTTATTTAAGATTCATATTTTTTATTTATGCTGGTTTTGAAGCATAAATTAGTTTCATTTTCACTCTGCTATTACATGTTTTGACATATTTTTAAAACCGATAGGTTGATTTAGTTTGTTGTTGACTGAATTTGTTTTAAAATCTCAAAACTATCAAAAGCATGTGTTTGATATTATTTTTTTTAAATAATATTAAATCTATACATCTATGTTCTTGTTCTACTTATTCATATTTTAATCCACTTGTTAAATTCTCAATTTGTTTTCTTACGTACCTTAACTATTTAGCATTTAATCATAATCACATTTCGAGGCAATAATCATCAATATTGTATAAATGAAAATAATAAGGAATATTGGATTTTAATAATCTCAACTATCAATATTGTATAAATGAAAATAATAAGGAATATTGGATTTTAATAATCTCAACTATTCGTCGTTGACCGCTAACAGTCCTAACTTTAAAAATAACTACTGTTAGTCCTCACTTTTAACATATAGGTCTCCAATGGATCCTAACTAACAGAAGACTAACGCTGTTAGTCTCCGGTCGCCGGAAAAAAACCTTTTTTGGCCGGAAAACTCAACATTTTTGTCCCAAACCTCTTTGTAACCTTATTATGGACCTTTGGGAACCTTTTCCTAGTAAAAGCCCCAATTATTAATGTAGAAATTTATGATTCAATCACACAAATACAAAACAACACAAGATATAGCGACAAAACAGGTGACAAAATCTTATTAAACCAACCCAAAAGGATTTGCCCCCCAAATACCTAAAGATCTTACAATAGTAAGATCAAATCAATACGAGATACAGAAAGTATATAGATGATCATCCGCTGATGATCATCAACAGAACAATACAAACAATACAACAAGACAATCTCTAAGATACAGATGAGAGATTGTTTATACAGATCTCCAAGATGACCGAAACCCTAGCAGAGAGAATGAAAGGATACAAGTACAATACAATGAAAGAGAAGAAGCCTTTTATAGCATGAAACTATGAAGTTTCACTTAAGTCCAAAAGAATAGCTCGAGATGATCGCAGTCCCTTGAAAGATACACTTAGGCACCTTAGATATTTTTATCTGTTGCAACAACAATAACAACTAACAATAATATCAGAATTAAGTCCAGTGTATTAAGCTTGTTAAGCTTATACAAAGCCCAACAAATAGCAGCCCAATTATAAATGCTCAATCATAAATAACAGCCCAATGAATGATTAAATATAACAACATTTTAACATCCCCCCTTCATTCATTTGGCTTAAACATATCTATTAATCCCGGGTTCTTACAAAAGTCTTCATGCTGAACAACACTAAGACCTTTTGTAAAGATATCTGCAAGTTGACTTTCTGAGTCAACTTTAGTAGGACTAATAATACCATCTGCAACAGATCCAACTCAAAATGCAGATCCAACTCAAAATGCTTGATCCTTTCATGAAATACTGGGTTGGCTGCTATTGACATAGCAGCTTGACTATCACATTTTAAGATCATAGGTAAAGTACAACTAATTGACAACTCAGATAACAAATTTTTTAGCCACATAAGCTCACAAGTAGCAGAACACATAGCACGATATTCAGCTTCTGCAGTAGATCTTGAAACAGTACTTTGTTTCTTGCTTTTCCAAGAAACAAGACACTCTCCCAAGAAAATACAAAAGCCAGTAACTGATTTTCGAGTAGACAAACACTTTGCCCAGTCAGAATCAGCAAATCCATACAAGTCTAACTTGACACTTTTCTTAAAACTTAGTCCTTTACCAAGACTTTGCTTTAAGTATCTTAACAATCTCAAAGCCAAATTTAAATGTACTTCTTTTGGGCTGTGCATAAACTGACTTAAAAACTGAACGATGTAACTTATATCAGGTCTTGTTAGAGACAAGTATATAAGTTTTCCAATCAATTTTTGAAAGCAAGTTACATTTTTAAGCAATTGTTGTTTTTTATCAATTTTAGAAGTAACCAAATAACTTTGTTCTATTGGTGTACTAATAGGTTTGCAACCTAAATAACCAAATTCATTTAAAAGCTCCAAACAATATTTTCTTCGACTAAGACAAACACTCTTTTTATCATATAACACTTCAATGCCAAGAAAATATTTTAACAGTCCTAAATCTTTAATTTTAAAGGTTTCATTCAAGACATGTTTAATCTTTTTAATTTCATCATCAGAATTGCCTGTTACAACAATATCATCAACATATACTAATAAAAACACAGTCACACACTTTTTTGACAAAATAAACAAAGAGTGATCACATTTGCTTTGTATAAAGCCAATACTTAACAATACATCAGTTAACCTTTTATTCCATTTCCTAGGTGCCTGTTTAAGACCATACAAGGACTTAACAAGCTTGCATACTTTTGACTCATTCTTAGAATAATACCCTTGGGGTAACTTCATATACACATTTTTAGTAATGGTTCCATGCAAAAAAGCATTATCAACATCAAGTTGGTACAAAGGCCAATCATAAAATACAGCTAAGGTGATTATAGTTCTAACAGTTACCATTTTGACCACAGGTGAGAAGGTCTCTCCAAAGTCAAGACCTTCTCTTTGATTAAAACCCTTAGCAACTAATCTGGCTTTAAACCTTTCTACTTCACCATTTGACTTATATTTGACTCTAAATACCCATTTACAACCAATGGCCTTTCTGCCTTGAGGAAGATCAGTTAGAACCCAGGTGTTGTTTCTGAACAAAGCTTCCATTTCTTTGTTCATTGCCTCTACCCACCTGGGATCATCAGCTGCTTCCTCATAGCATGAAGGTTCAACTGTTTTATTCAATGAAGCAGTAAAGCACAGATTATCAATAGACAAACATGAATAGTTGACAACTTTATCTAAACTATATTTAACTTTACTATTCAACACAAAATGCTTAAATCTTTTTGGCAAAACAACTTTCCTATTTGACCTCCTAAGAGGAGAACTTGTTCCCTCAGATGGGTTGATCTCATCATTTGAGGTACTAGTGTCCTCTGCCCTACCAGATCCTTCACTACTACTACTTTCAACTCCAACTATGGAATGTTGATGTTCAACATTATTTGGAGTGGCAGATGTAGAGGGGATTGGTTGCTGATCATCACCTGTAACCTCATGAGACTCATGACTCCCCTCTTCATCATAGGGAACAATAGGACTAGTTGTTAATACTTCAACACTATCAAAAAAATTTAAATGATTCAACCTATCAGTTAAAGTTTTATTTTGATTGGTTAACTGATTTGATTTATAAGGAAAGACAGTTTCATAAAACTTTACATCTCTAGAGTAAATTTTTTTTTATTATCTAAACTCTACAATTTGTAACTTTTTTTAACATTAGAATAACCAATCAAGATACACTTTTCAGCATTATAAGACAACTTATCTAAATCATTTAGAATAGTGCTCAAGCATAAACAACCAAATATCCTAAGATGTGCAAGGGAGGGTTTAAAACCAAACATTAACTCATATAGACTTTTTCCTAGAAGCACAGATGAAGGTAACCTGTTAATAAGATAAACAGCAGTCAACACACAATCAGACCAGAAACTAAGTGGAACACCACTTTGGAACAACAGAGATCTTGCCAAATCTAAAAGATGTCGATGTTTTCTCTCAACCACACCATTTTGTTGTGGTGTGTAAGAACAAGATGTTTGATGCAAAATCCCTTTAGATTTACAAAAATTATCCATTTTGCTATTTATAAATTCAGTTCCATTATCACTTCTAAAGATCTTAACTTTTTTCTTAAACTGAGTTAGTATTAACTCATAAAAGTTTTCAATATTTTCAAACACTTCCATTTTATTCCTTAACAAATAACACCAAACAGCACGGGAATAATCATCAACAACAGTTAAGAAGTATTTAAATCCATCTCTACTAGTAACCTTATATGGTCCCCAAACATCTAAATGAATAATATCACCTATATTCTTTGTTTTATGTTCACTTAATGGGAATGGAACCCTGACTTGTTTAGCCCCATGACAAGTTTCACATGGATGTTTTGCAACATCAACAACACCTAGATCACCTTTTAAAATTGACAAGATCTGATCAGCAGGATGTCCTAACCTACTATGCCACAAATTACTGTTGTTCAAACTATTAAAGCACAAATTAATAGAATTACCACCTTTATTTACAAAGTATAGACCATTATCCTATTTACCAGTCACCAGGATTCTCCCTGATTTCGAATCCTGAAGTAAACAAGTGCTTTCATTAAAAAAAACAGTGATTTGATTATCTTTAGACAGTTTATAGACAGACAAAAGATTAACACTGTAAGATGGAACAAAGAACACATCATTTAAAATGACATCTTTAGCAAGTTTTATACTACCAATTTTAGACACTTTAGCCTTGGTTCCATTTGGGTGAGATACAGTTAAGTCATACTCAGACACATCAATACAGTCAAACATATCCTTATCAGTTTTGATGATGTGCTGGTTTGCACCAGAATCACAAATCCAATTATAGTCAAATCCAAAATTGATTAAACTAGAACAACACACAAATTCTCCTAAAGAATTAAAAACACAACTAGACTCACCTCCCATATTAGAAGGTTGAGACTCAGTACTTGTTTTTTCACCCACAAGGCTCAAAAGTTTAGCAACCTGTTCTAGAGAAAAAAGGAGATACAGAAGGAACAGAAGACACATTTGATCTAGAGTTTGAAAAATTTTTCCCAACCTGACCTCCATGCTTCTTTTTGAAACCTGGAGGGTACCCAACCAACTCAAAACATCTATCAATAGTATGACCAATTTTATTACAGTGAGTACACTTAAGGTTAGGATTAGGACCTCTAAACTCCTTTCTTTTTTGCTCAAAAGACTGATTAGTTTTAGAAACAAAAGACACATTTTGACCTTTTGATCCTATACTTGCATTTCTATGTGATTCTTCTCTGGACACAATTGAAAAAGCAACTTTGACTGAAGGTAATGGCTCTCTAGTTAATAAGTTTGTTCTTACAGGTTGATAGACATCATCTAAACCCATAAGAAACTGCACAAGTTTGATTAAGGTAGAAAAGTCATTATAGTCTTTAGCTGCTTGACATGAACATGTAGGCAGTTGAAGCACAGCATCAAACTGCTTCCACATTGTGTTTAGCTTATGATAATATTTAGAAAATGAACTGCCACTTTGAGTAATACAATTAATTTTTTTATACAAATCATACACTATAGAGCCATCAACTTTATCATAAGTTTCTTTCAGATCTGTCCAGACTTTAGAGGCTAATTTTGAAAAAACTTGTCCTAAGTATAACTCTTCTGAAACAGAATTCAATAACCAACTTAAGACAACTGAATTACATCTGTCCCACTGACCACTTAAAACAACATCCTCAGAATTCTTTTTACATTTTCCATCAATAAAACCAAATTTGGTTTTTGCTTCTAAAGCCAACTTCATTACACTAGACCAGACCCTATAGTTTTCAGTTCCTTTTAATTTTATACCAACAATAGTCAAAGAACTTGAATCACTAGGATGCAAAAACAAAGGATCTCCTATATCCAACTTACTAATCAAGGTCTGAGAAGAACTAGTCTGAGTAGGACCAGTATTATCACCCATGATGACAAAGAACAATAGAATACAATCACAAATATAACCAAGATACAGATAACAACCCACAGAACAACAACCAAGACAAATACACAAAATACCCTAAGGCGAAGCTGTATCAGTGTCCAGATTCCAGGTTCATCACTTATAGTGCCTGGACAGGTCTTAATACAGGAGCCAAACACTAAGACAACAACCCAATACACCATTAGCAAATAACAAAGAAAATACAAAGAAACAGATAATAACCAGAAACAAAACAAACAAGCAAAGGTGCCGGTCCTCACTACCCCGACTTCAACTATGCCAATCAACAGAAAATAAAAGAGGGAGAGTAAGAACAATCTCACAGCGGGTGCAACGCAACTCCAAAAATTATCAGATCTGTAGTTTTCGAGAACTAGTAGATCTAATAAAGTCAATAACCAAAGACAACACTACTGGTCAGTTTGCTCTAAATCTTCAAGGATTTAGAGACCAACACATAGTGTGTGAAGATACCAGAAGAGAGGAGATCTTTCACCAAAACTAAGAAACCCTAGCTAGGGTTTCAGTTGCTCGTATACAGAAAAATATAGCACTCCCAAGATCTAGAAGATCTATCCAACGTCAACAACAGATCTGCAACCTTGAAGCAGACCTAACACAAGAACAACAAGAAAATCAGATCAACAGCGAAAATAAGACCGGATCAAGAGCATTTAGCTCTGATACCATGTAGAAATTTATGATTCAATCACATAAATACAAAACAACACAAGATATAGCGACAAAACAGGTGACAAAATCTTATTAAACCAACCCAAAAGGATTTGCCCCCCAAATACCCAAAGATCTTACAATAGTAAGATCAAATCAATACGAGATACAGAAAGTATATAGATGATCATCCACTGATGATCATCAACAGAACAATATAAACAATACAACAAGACAATCTCTCAGATACAGATGAGAGATTGTTTATACAGATCTCCAAGATGACCGAAACCCTAGAAGAGAGAATGAAAGGATACAAATAAAATACAATGAAAGAGAAGAAGCCTTTTATAGCATGAAACTATGAAGTTTCACTTAAGTCCAAAAGAATAGCTCGAGATGATCGCAGTCCCTTGAAAGATACACTTAGGCCCCTTAGATATTTTTATCTGTTGCAACAACAATAACAACTAACAATAATATCAGAATTAAGTCCAGTCGGTTAAGCTTATACAAAGCCCAACAAATAGCAGCCCAATTATAAATGCTCAATCATAAATAACAGCCCAATGAATGATCAAATATAACAACATTTTAATAATTAAAGTCGCCGGAAAACTCTTTTTTCACCGAAAAACTTCTTTTTTTGCTGGAAAACTCACCTTTTTGGCCGGAAAACTCAACATTTTCGTCCCAAACCTCTTTGTAACTTTAGATCGGACATTTAGAAACCTTTTCCTGAACAAAAACGGTTTTCCAGCTACCAGAGACTAACGACGTTAGGGTTCAGTTAGTCAGGGTCCATTGGTGGCTAATATGTCAAAAGTTTGGACTGCTAGTGGTTATTTTTGAAGTTGGGACTGTTAGCGGCGAACGACGAATAGTTGGAATTATTAAAATCCAATATTTCAAATAATAATAACATATATAGCCTTTCTAATTTTAGTTTTCATGAGGCACCATGATAAACCAAGTTCAAAATCTAAGAGCAATACACATCTAAGGCCAATGGTACACACGATGCAAGATAGTTGCATACAATTTTTGATATACGTTCTATACACTTATTAAGAACACTTAAAAATTGTGTTAACACGTGGGGCCCCCTCCACGTCTGCTCTCCGCAGGCTTTTCGAACCGACACCCAAGGGTCTAACACCCACAATAGAGGACAAACCCATAACTCTAGCCAACATAAAGCTCTCACTTGTTGGAACCGGGGAGGGGGGTGTGTTCCCCGTCAAGGTCACCTTCCATGTCTGCTCCTCGCAGGCTTTCCCAAACCTAAATCCAAGGGTCTAACACCCACAATGGAGGATAAACCCATAACTCTAGCCAACATAAAGCTCTCACATGTTGACATTGACCTACTTTTGTAACATATTTATTACACTAACTTTTTTTTCTTTTGAAAATTAAACTTCAATAAACATGCCACCGATCCAAATAGACAAAAGGTAAATACATACAAGAGTGCTCCCGACCTAAACAAGCAAAAGACAAAAAAATACAACATATATAAAGGAGATTTACATCATTCCTCCTTTCAAAAGTACTTAAAGAAAGACCTATTTTTTAACCAAACAAAACTTCTAGGCTTGACTTGTCCCAAAACGTCTTGCGGACTGTGTTTTATGTTTTGAAAAACCATCTCTTTTCTTCCTTACCAAATGCACCGACACCCATCAAGGTACCCCTCCACGTCTGCTCCCCACAGGCTTTCCCGAACCCACATCCAAGGGTACACCCACAATGGAGGACAAACCCATAACTCTAGCCAACATAAAGCTCTCACATATTGACCTACTTTTCTGAAAGCTCTCAGATGTTGACCTTGACCTACTTTTGTAACATATTTATTACATTAACTTTTTGTAACATATTTATTACATTAACTTTTTTTTTTTTTTGAAAAATAAACTTCAATAAACATGCCACCGATCAAAATAGACAAAAGGTAAATAGATACAAGAGTGCTCCCGACCTAGGGCTGTTCAAATTGCTCGACGCTCGAAACTCGTTCGATGCTCGATCGAAAAATGTTCGGAATTTGCTCGTTCGATTCAGCTCGATTGAAAAAGACACTCGGTTCGAATCGGTTCGGTTTGAAACGAACCAAGCATGAGCAAAGATCTGCTCAGTTCGGTTCGACTCGGTTGGCTCGGATTATTTTTAATATATATATTACTATATATAATGTAATGCATAAGGTACAACACATCAAAGCTACAACTCATAAAGCTTCTAAAACACAACCAATAGAAATGCAGCACAGAGATTATGATCCACACCGTCTATTCCAATCCCCATCCACACTTGAAAGATAATCTTGAACCATCAAAATTCAAAAACCCTTTAGGCTCTCTTTTGCCCTAATTCCCTTTCTCCTTTGATGACTAAGAATGTGCGATGAAGAACAAACAAATTATCTCCACATCTCCGCTCTACTCCATCTGCTTAGGGTTCCGACGATGGTAAAGCCATCGGAGGTTGAATCTCTGTTGACCATAACCATCTTCGTCTGCCGCTCTTGCAAACCTCAAGTAAGTTATGTATTGTTTTTTTTTCTAATATTTTATCATATAGGTTTATGGGTCATGGGTTTTTAAGAAATATCTCCATTTTATCTTTTGATGAAGGGTACTCTCTGTTATTTGTACACTTATCTCTTGATGAAAGATAAGGTTTATTAATAAATTATATATGTTGTTTTTATATGTGTTTATTTGATATTATTATTATTATTGTTGTTGATTTGTGTTTTATGTGTTTGCAGGTTCTGGATTTGTGTCACAAGACCTTTATTTTCATGGATTCTTCAGTGCCTTGCGATGTTGTTACTTTTTATGTGATTTTTTATATTTTTTTAATGTTTTCAAAAATAATATTTCCCCTCTTTGTTCAAGTCTGATGGGGGCGCCGGTGAACCGACTGTTATTAAACTGGAATTTTACAGACGTTATCAATGGTGTGGGTGTGTAGTGAAGCATGTACCACCCTCACTAACTTATACGCTTCCTCACTAACTTATACGCATCGCGGCGGGTTGCATTTCTAGTTCTACTAATTTTTTAAATACAACACTCAGATCTTGGTTGCCATTTTTTTTTTTGTTACAGTTATGATGAAGAGGTTAGGTACTTTGATGCAAATGTACCATATGAAAAAAGAAAGCAATTGGAAGAGAAACTGATGCAAGTAATGTTTCTTGTCACTTGCTAAACATGATTCTTTATTTGTGTGTAGTATTTCCTGATGCAAATAATGCTTCAATCGGTCGACGATTCATCTTTCCGTTTGGATGATCTCGGTAGAACCGGTTTCTTTTTATTCCTTGTTACTTAGTAAATTTATATTTGTGTTCTAATTGGACGAAACCTTAGGTACGAAAACTGCACTTTACTCTAAATACTAACAACCCCATCATCACTTTTCTATTTGTTATGCGACGCTCGATAGTCGCTCGACGCTCGTTCGAAAAATACTCGGATCGAAAGGCGCTCGTTCGACTTTGGCTCGGTTGAAAAAACGCTCGGTTCGATTCGGTTCGGTTTGTAAACGAACCGAGCATGAGCAAAGGTCTGATCGGTTCGGTTCGGCTCGTGAACAGCCCTATCCCGACCTAAACAAACAAAAGACAAAAAATTACAACATATACAAAGGAGATTCACATCATTCCTCTCTTCGAAAGTACTTAAAGAAAGACCTATTTTTTAACCAAACAGAACTTCTAAGCTTGACTTCTCCCAAAACGTCTTGCCGACAGTGTTTTATGTTTTGAAAAACCACCTCGTTTCCTCCTTTTCCAAATGCACCGATACGCGATTATAATAAGGCCGTGGATGAAACTCTTCGATTTCTTCTCCACGATTAACAATCTGTGCACTTCCATAAGATCTTTAACAGTGAAGATGTATAGTGGAGGGATACCACACCAAACACGATTTGAAAAATATGCAAGTCGTAAATAAACGCTCCGCAGTTTCCTCTTGTTCATCACAATATTTGCACAATACAGATGATACATTCATGTTTCTCTCCTTAGGTTTACCCTCGTTGCTAATCTATCGAGGTTAGCCCTCCACGCCATGATGTTACATTTAAGAGGCACCCAATTACACCATTCGAAAACATTCGACATACCGTCCCCCATCGTCTTCCTTCATTCTGTTCACCAATTTAGCCGATAAGATACCCAAATCATCACCTGTCCACTTCCATAAATCTCTCTCATGTGACAACGACACCCCCGCTGTACAACTCACCGTTTCCGACTAACATTAATTTTAGATCCGCAAGGAAGTCTTAAAAATACACTACTCTTATTAAAAATACCTACCTAGTACCTAACTACGAAAGAAAAAAAAAAAAAACTAATACATCACCTTCTCTAAGTTTCATAACTTATATAGCAAAAGACCACTTTTATAAATCTTTATTTCTTCACAGATAATAATATTCAGTAACTAAAACATTAATTAGTTGTCTTCTTTAAGACCATGTGGACGAAGTCCTTGACATCCGACATAAGTTGTTCAGATTCCGGTAACTCCGGGAAGGCATAGAAACCATGGCACATGTTGGGGTACTCAACCATATATGCTTCTTTGCCAGACTTCTTCAACCACTCATAGTACCTTTTTTGCCAGTCCTGTAGAAGATCAAACCCTCCCACAACCACCATGATTGCCGGAAAATCCATTTTTGATATGTCCATCGCCTTCGGACCGCTAACGTTGATGATCGGATGGTCACGGTTGTAGCCTTCACCCGCCGGCATGAACACATTCCAATACCAGTCTGTTCGGCTCAACGACAAGATAGGGTTTCCTTCATGTTCTTTTTCCGAATTTGTTCGCTCCTCCCCGCCAAAAAATGGTTGAATCGCCACCACGCCGATTACCTTTAGATTATTCAGATTGGATCATGCTTTAGGTCAACAGTATTTTTATACATTAAAAAAAGTATTTTTTATATTTTCTAAAAGAAAGCGTTTGGAGAAATATATCTTTTCAATTTTAAGTGGTTTAGTGAAGTTTTTTTCATGGTTTTAATTCTATTTTTAGAACTTGTTTCGTATCTCTCGGTGATTCGCTAGTTGAACTATTCACATCCGCTAGTTCAACTCTCAAAACAAGTTTCAAAAAATAACTTAAAGATCTCCCCTACTGGAAACATTCTCTTTTATATCCCCGGGCGCATGTATGCTTTACCCTCGTTTCAGACTAAGTGTTGCGGATGGAAACTGGGGTGGACCTACTTTATGATAAGGGGTAGCGGGTAAGCGCTACCTCTTGGCGCTCCGACAGTAGTGTAAATTTTAGAAAAAAATTGACGTTTTTGACGTTTTTTCGATTTCGTTACTTTTTTTTAAACGTTACCTCTATAAAGATTTTCTAGATCCGTCATTGGGTGAGAAAGCCGCAACAAAATCGCTCCAATTCACCCCCACCGCCCCTTCACCATTACAAGGGCGGTGCAATTAGGCGATGCCTGTTAGGGCGTGGCCAGAATTAGGGGTGCAAATTTAACGAGCCGAGCTAATCGCGAGCTACTCGAGCTCGGCTCGAAAAAAAACTCGAACGAGCCGAGCTTAAACGAGCTCGAGCCCGAGCCTAATAAACAAGCTCGTTTAGTAAACGAGCCCGAGCCCGAGCTTCGCTTATCGAGCTCGAGCCGGCTCGCGAGCCTAAACGAGCTTTCTGTTAATATATTTTTTATTAATATATTAAGCATATATTTATATAATAATAATTACCATTTATATAAATATAAAAAAATAACTTAATTATATGTATAATAATAATTATAATTAATATAAATTAATTAATAAATACTAAACGAGTCGAGCCCGAGCCGAGCTCGAGCTTGAAAATTTACCTTCGAGCCGATCTCGAGGTTTAGAAATAGAGCTCGAATCGAGTCGAGCTCAAGCTCGAGCTTTCATATGTTAAACGAGCTCGAGCTCGAGCCTGGTCGAGCTCGGGCTCGGCTCGGCTCGTTTGCACCCCTAGCCAGAATCATGGCCGTGGGCACATTTTATTTTTTATTTATTTATTTAATTTTAAATATTAAACAATATATAACTCAATATCCATATTTGTTTATTTGCTATGGGACAAATCACACCTAATATTAATTGTTAGATCTATCATCGAGAAACTGAATTGTACCTTAAGTAGTTGGAAATTAAATTCACAAGATCTTTGAGCAAGATGATGAGCTATATTTCCACCAGCACTATCACCGGCAAGAAAACACCGTGAAACATTCACATTCTCCGGCAACCATTTCAACCTATTCTCTTCAACATCAAGAAACTTCATCACCTCAAAGCAATCATCATGTTGCACAGGGTACCGGTACTCCGGTGCAAGACGATAATCAACCGAAACAACAACCGCAGCCACCTTTCTCGCCATCCGCCGGCACACGACGTCGTAATGCTTCACGTTGGGGGCCAAGAAAGCGAACCCACCACCGTGAAAGTAAAAGATGAGCGGGACATCTTCTTTCGCGTCTTCTGTGGGGACAAATACTCGGAACCAGAGGTTGCAAGTTGGGTCCACGACGACATCGTATGTCTTGACGCCGTTGATTGGTTTGGACTCCGGTGGGATGCGGAAGTCAAAGAAGTTGAGAAGACGGCGGTTGACGGTGCCGTCTGGTCGTCTAGCTGCATAAGTTACGGTGTTAAATAGGGAAAGGAATATTCGTGTTTTCCAGGGCAACGAGAGACTTGTCGGAGCTTCCATGGAAAGGGTTATAAATCTAGAGTTCAGTTTCTCTCTTTTTATAGACGTGTGGGATTTTGTGAATAGATATTTTTATATTAAACATAGGAATACATATATCTTTAGATATTTATGATCACTAATTTCAATACATTTTGTATTGATATAAGTCAAATGTGATTTATGTTAAACATAGGAATACATATATTTTTAGATATTTATGATCACTTCTCACAACAACGTATACATTCTGTGTAACACTATTTTTTCTCAGCACGTAACCAAGTGGGATATTTTGAAAGATATTATAACATTTTTGTAAAAACATTAACATTACAATATTTAGATGTTTTCATGGGTCGAAAACGTATATACACTACGTCAAAAACCACCTACGGCCACACATATGGCCAAACCGTCCAGCCACACTTTTGATTAAATGTGTGGCTAAAGGTCATTTCTAACATTTGAAAAACTTTAAGCCCACTTATCGCCACATATTTTACGTATTCATGTGGCCATTATATAACAACTCAAAACCTTTAACCACACTTTAAGAAATAACTGTGACATTTATTAGTTACACTAAAAAAAGTGTGGCCAATTGTGATCTACGACTATGGTAATTGTTTTATGTGACCCAAAACCCATGTTTTTGAAACCTTTAGCCACTATTTAAGAAAAAAAATTGTGACATTTATTAGCCACATGAGAAATGTGTTGCGAAATGTGATCGACGTCCATGGTATTTTTTAACGATGTGGCTAAAACATATCTTTGGGAAAAAACTAAGACATTTCGTAGCCACACTAAAAAAAGTGTGACCAAATATGATATACGATCACAGTATTTATGTGATGATGTGGCTAAAAGGTAATACATATGGCCACATATATTATTGTGTAACAAAATGTTAGGCAATAGTTACACTCAAAGTTACAAAATTTCATGTGGCTGTACATAAAGATTCGTAACATCATCGATAC
>JARYGA010043327.1:0-31667 GCA_030545235.1 Helianthus tuberosus
AAAGGAAGTGTTCCGGTTCAAGAAGCTGAGAGAAGTCCGAAAATCCAGACTGCGTATAGTGCTGGGGATTCTACAGAAAAGATTGATCAAAGTTCAAACAAAAACAGCAGTGGTTTCTCATTATATCCGAGTGTTAATCCAAAGAGTTCATCAGAAAACTTTCAGTCTCAAAGCACCAAGACAGGAAATGGTTGTGTGATACAATGCAATATTGCCTTGAATCTTCCAGATGGACAAAGTTTTTCTGAGGAGGTTGCGAAAGATCATATGGAATTACTTGGTTCCGTGCTTATCTCGTATGAAGGTCTAGTGGCTGGTCGAATCGGAAATCCTATGCTCACAAAGGAGGATTACGATCAGATAGACGCCGAAGAGATGGAACTGATGGATATCAAATGGTGTCTTGCTAGTGTTCTTAGACGTGCTGAAAAGTTTAAGACAATGACCGGGAGAAATGACTTTCTTGATGCTTGTGTATCTACTTTAGGTTTTGATAAATCTAAAGTTACTTGTTTCAGATGCAGGGAAAAAGGTCATTTCAAGCGGGAGTGCAAGAACAGGGAAGCTAGTGGTGCTCAAAATCCATTCGGAAAAGACGACTACTACCAGAAATCCATTTATCAGCAGGTTGGTCAATCACAAGATTCACAGACGGCTCATGGTAGGAAGATTGAGGATTCAAAAAGAGGATGTTTGGTAGACTTCAACTGGAACAATTACATATCTCCTGATAGCAAAGCATGCATAGTCGATCAAGATGATGAGAGACTACCTGAAGGCTTCAGCTGGGATATGTTCGTTGATGAAAATGGAGAATATAAAGCTTTTATTGCTAAGATTGTTCGAGAACCAGACATGTTTGCTACTTGGATGAAGTCTATTGGTGAAACAGTGAAAAGTGTGGATGAAGAGTCTGTTGTTTCTGTTGAAAGTTCAGAAAGTGTTGATGAAAGTCTACAAAGTTCTGATGAGAGTGTTCAAAATGTTGTTATTTCAGAAAAAGAAATTGTATTTGATCAAACACCGTCTGATTCTGGCGTATCAGATGCTGATTCTGAAAAATCTGTAGAGTTTGATCAAACACCTGTTGATAGTAGCAGTGATGATGAGGAAGAGAAACATATTAATGTTGCTAAAACTCATCTTTCTCCTGAAAGTTTTCATTTCTATTTTGCAGATCGCATGGAGAAACTAAAGGGGAAACGAGCTGCTAAAGAACAACAACTAAAGAAATCTGAAGATGGTGTTCAGAAAGAGAATGTTGAAAGTGTTGCTGAGAAGAATATTGAAACTGAGCGAGTGAAGGAAGAAGAGAAGGTGATTGAAGAAGAGAAAGTGATCGAAGTTGAAAAGATCATAGAAGTTGAAAAGATCATAGAAGTTGAAAAGATTGTTGAAGTTGTAAAGCCTTGTGAGAAGTGTTTGGAAGCATGCAAGGATTGTGTAGCAAAAGATGAGATAATTGCTGCGTATGAGAAGAAGAAGGAGCAGTTGCTGTTCAATCTTAACTATGTAAAAGAATCTTATGATGTATTGAACAAAACAGTAACTGGTCTTCAAAAGACTAACTCAGAACGAGAACAAGCACTAACAATGATGAATGCTGTGATGATGACAAAGCAAAAAGCAATCAACTTTTACATCGAGGAGAGTGCTAAATGGAAGCAAGAGTTGGAGACAGAGAAGATTGAGAATGAGAGAATTAGACGTTTATTACAAAGTTATTCTAGTTCTGATTATCTCATTGATCGTATTTACCCAACTGTTGCAGGTATGGAAGCTTTTCAAGACGAGAAGCCGAAGAAAAAGAAAGATAGTGGTAAGAAACCGACTGTTAGCTATAACAAGTGTCCGCCTCCAATTTGGGAAGGGTATTCTCCTAGAAAACCAAACGAGGAGTAACTTGAAAAAGCAGTCAATATAAAGCTAAAAACCGACACAACTGACGTTTTACCAGATAACATTGATGTCACATTTACCTCATCCGATACTGATCATGAGTCTGAGTTAATCAAAAAGGTGGTCGATCAGGTGTTAGATACTGAGGAGGAGTCTGAGTCAAAGTCTGAGTCTGGAGGGTCAAATTCGTCTGTCAACAGTCCAAAGTCATCAGTCAAAAAGGCTTACAGTAAAGAGTTTTTGTTATCAAAAGCAAATTTGGATGATGAAGTATTTGAAGTTGCATACACTTTAAATGATTCGGACAAATTATACTTGGACAACGGGTTTCCAATAAGAAGTGTTCGTTTTGACATAATCAAAAAGGTTTTCAAAATGACAGAAATTAATATTTCTGAAATAAAAGATTTAAATCTTACTGGAAAACCTAAAAAGTACACTTCAAGAGTTCAACAACGTCGAAACAAGAAAAAGGGTTACAATTCTGGTTCTGATTTTCAAAAGAAACCAAACCAAAATCGTAGTTACAAAAAGAAAGGTCTTGGATTTATTCCATCAGAAAATCATAAAAATTTGAAAAATTCTAAAATAAAAACAGAATTTGTATCAGGTGGACTTGCAGAAGAGGAACAGAAGAAACCATTCTGGAGACAGTCAAATCAAGAATTTCTTGCTGAAAAGAAGAAGAATGGAACTGAAGTGTTTTATCAAAGAGAGACTCGTACCTGTTACAAGTGCAATGAAACTGGTCACATTGCATGGAACTGTCAGAAAATTGTCAAAACAAAACAGGGAGTTTCTCAGAAATTGAAAGAAAAGGTTGTTGATGTTGAACCACCAACCGATAGATTTAAAATTTTTAAAAATTCAACTTATGAGGTTGGTGAGTGTTCTAAAAAGAATTTTTATAAAAAGAAAGAGAATGACAACCAAGTGTGGGTTGTTAAGAAAGTTGATGAGAAAGTCGGCGATGAATCTGGTTCCACAAAACCAGAAGAGCCACAGGTTGAGGTGAAAATTTCAGTGAATGATGATGAGTTTCCATCACTGAAGTTTGAAGAGGTTAAACAAAAAGTGGGTAAGGTTGAAATCTCAAATCAATGGTTTGCTGATCAGAAGAAATTTGATGTTGAGAAAACATTTAATGGAAGTGTTAAGAAAATTTTTGGAAAAATGTTGAATGGGAAAGTTAAGGGGGTTAAAGATTTTTATGCAACTAAAAAGGCAACTTACAACCCTACTGCGCAAGAACTGAAAGCCATCAAGTCTGAGAAGACTTGGATGGAAGTTTGTTTCCCGTAAAGTCTTAGGACTATGCCGGAGATCCCAAGTTTATATCGCGGATCAGGAATTGGCATCTTTCTTGAAAATTGTTTTTGTGAATGAATCTTGTAATAGTTAAATTTTGGCAAGTCATACTGCAGGAATTGCCGAAGCTTCCAGGTTGGTAAGTGCGAAGCAGGAATCGGCATCTTGATTAGTAAAATGGTTTGTGTAGAGGTTTTATTCCTACATGTGGTTATATGTTTTGGAATTACAATGTGATTCGTCAAGGTCATTAGTTTGAACTTGATGTAATCCTGATTCGTATGTTTGAAGGACAATATGATGAACCAAACTCCTAATTTTACAAGTGGTAAAACCAACAAAACTTATTTTCCAGAAAAATCATTTTGGTTAAAACAAACTTAAGTGTTTTGAAATCATAATGAGAAAATAGTTTTGTGAAAGGGGGAGTTCTGATTGTTTATGACAAGTGGATGGCGATTTGAAGCGATTCGTTATCAGTTGTCAAGTATATTGTACAGTTTGTTTTCAAATTTCCTTTAATATGTTTGTATTTTAGGGGGAGTAGAAATTTCTGAAAATCCAAAAACATTAGAAAATTTGAAAAAGGGCAAAAACATGATAAAATCAAAAATGAGTTTTAGTGTCATAAAAGAGGAAATGATAGAGTTTAGTGTCAAAAATGAGTTTCAGTGGACTGTCACAACATGCTAAAGAATTGTTTAGATAATATGTGATAAACAATCTCACTGTGGATGTGTCAGTAGGTTTTTACACATTTAGTAAATTGTGACGAGATACAAACATAAATTTCAAACTTGCTTGTTCTGTGGGTTAACACAAACTTGGATATATAGGTAACCCCTGAAATCTTGTTTGAATGGTCCCTTATTCTGAGATACTAGGTCTTTATGCTCAGTGATATCTGGGGTATTATCCCGGGACTTCTGCTGAAAGAAATTTCTGACTTAGTCCCCGGATAATGCTTTCTGCAAATGCTTGAAACATAGCATCACCCTCAGCAAGCTGATGAAACAATAAAATTGATAGTCGCTGCTGTTGTAATGCAAAAGATCCTCTAAAGGGGACACACCAAAAGTCGAAGCCGTCATCTCTCTGCGTATCGAAAGATCGACCTGAGCTCTCACGGCCCTCGCACTATAATTTATTCCCTTACAGATATCATCTGTGGTATATTCACCTGTAAGACTGAATATTGGGATCTGGATACGGGAGTATATTCAAGTAGTGAGACACACGTATAAGTTCAAGAGCTTAAAACATTAATCTCATATCTCGGATCAATTGAACTTTGTGTGAAAATTTAAGTGGACAAATATACTGACAATCTAGGTGAATTGTTTAGAACTGAAAATGAGATGCAGCTTAACGGTGTTAGTGACATGTCTCATAAACTGATATGATCCTCTTACACAAAACTCACAAAAATATTGTCTGTAAATATTTCTTTACTGCATTTCTTTACATTCAAATTCAAAAAGATTTTCGGTGTGTTTTAGCAAAAATTTTTTAAAAAACTCAAAAAGATTTTCGACAACTGATATTCGAAAGCTGATTTTCAAAGTTCCGAGTGCTAAACATGATGACATGGTTGTGAGAGGGAGTGTGTCTTAATTGTGAAAATATGTTTTTTAAATCAACAAATGGTTCATCATGTGTATGTGATCTGAGGAAGAGTGATTGTTGATGCATATGAGAGTTGTTATTGATGCATTCAAATTGTTAAATTTAGAAAATTCACTTCTGGGTTAAGAATGTGCAGGTATAGCCAGGTTTTGATCTTGAACCTGAAGATAGAGTGCCAGGTTCCGATACCTGAGGTTTTTGTAAAAGTCAGACTGCGATCCCAGCAAATCGAGAGGGGGAGTCTGAAGACATCAGAGTGGAGTCTATTCGAGGGAGAAAAGAGCCAGATAGAGATTCTGGAAGCCCAAAGACTGATAAAGACTGAAGACGTTGAAGACTCGACACTGAAGACTCGTCAACATTCGAGGGGGAGTCTGTTGGTGTATGCGTCTGTCGACTTCGTCTTGTATCGAGTCTTGTATTAGAATTGTTAGATCAGGGTGTGTTTTACGAGAAATAGGGTAGGTTTTAGATGTGTTTGAGCCCCTTCCCTTTGAAGGTGACCCTTCCCTTTGAAGGTGACCCTTCCCTTTGAAAGGGTTCCGTTTGAAAGTTACATGTCATTTCAAACGGAAGGGTCTTTTCCTATAAATACTCTCATGTCTAGTTCATTTGTAACTTTCCGGCCAAAGCAACGAAGTGCTGCCGAAGTGTTGTCAGGTTGTAAACGTCTTCTAAATCAATCATACAACAGTTTAAAGCGTGAATCTAGCTGAATTGAACTTAGTTTCTTTGTTTCCGCCTCTGAAACTAAGATAAACTCTTCTGAACGACTCATTTGGGTCTAAAAACGATCCTACACAAGGTACGTCAAACGCTTATCGTCATATAGCTAGTTCACCAAAAGATGAGGGAACATCATCTCAACCTAATCCCTCAGGATACTCAGCCGATACTAAGGAAGGGATATTTATATTTAAGGCACAGTCTGAGGAACCCTTTACTTCTAAAAAGAGAGGTTGTTTAATAGAGGAGCACATGAGAGAAGAAAAAGAAAGAAAAAATTATAACAACAGAGAGCAATAGTTAGAGCTAATAGGGAAGTAAATGCACAAACTCAGGAAACAGTCATTAGGCCACCTTGCAAAAAGAGGAATTAGATAGACAGTTGGCAGATTTCCATATGCTAGCCACTACAGCAGTAGACGCTAACCTAAACCAAATAGCTCAACCGCCACTGTTACCTTTATTCCTAGACCAAAAAATGCTAGAACCAAACCAGGATAACAAATTCCCGATACCTGCATTCGATCCTAACGAGTAACCAAGAATCCCAACCCCGATGTCTTTAGAACGCGATCCGTGGTGGGATGACGATTGAACATTTTTTGAAATGAATAGCGCAGACCCTTATGAGGAACCCGTACCTCATAACCCTGACCTAATAAACCCACCAATGAGTCAAGAATGTGTGCAAGAACTCCGCCAGTATGGAGAAAGTTTAGTAAATGAAGGGAATAGAATCCGACAGATAGGGGAGAAATTAGTTTGGAAGTATGATGAGAATGAAATGTAGTACTGGATGAATGATACTTAGAAAATACCTAGATATATGTGCAATTTTGTATTTTTATAATATATATATATATATATATATATATATAGAGAGAGAGACTAAAATAGATATCGTGCATAACTATTAGTGTGTTTAATTTCCAGATATAGTTTGTAATAGATGCATATATATATAGAAAGAGTAAAAGTCGCAATGATCGACGTTTTTGATCAAATTGTTTGTGTGATTGTGTATAAATATTTGTACTAAATTTTATTCTGTGATAATTAATACCTGATAAATGTTCACAATTCAGATGTCGAACGAAGTAAATCCAGAAAACCAGAATAATGAGAATAATGGATACCAATTAGATAACAATGCAATCCAACATATAGTAGCACAAGTAATTATAGATGCTATGCCCTATATTATCAAGACTATTAAAGAAGCAGAAAATAATAAATCTGCAAATGGAAGTAAACGCCAACACACTGAACCTAGTCACAGTGTGAACGATAACAGACCTATAATCCAAGCTCCAATTCCTAAAAGAAGAAGAACCGTTTCTTACGATTGTTCTTATAAAGAATTCTTGGCCTACAAACCAATAGAATTCTCAGGCAATAAAGGAGCCATTGCAGCATTGCGGTGGATAAAAAAGACAGAAGAAGTCATAAAAATAAGTAAACGTGCAGATGAAGATAAGATTATGTTTGCTTCTAATCTTTTCAAAAATGCAGCCTTAGAATGGTGGAATATTATTCTCTAGTCTAGGAGAAGTGACAGAGTTTATAATATGGAATGGGTCAACTTTAAGGAAATGGTTGAAAGAAAATTCTGTCTTCCTAATGAAAAGGAACAAATCGCCAATAAGTTCCTAAATCTTAGAATGACTGGAATAGACTGCAAAGGTTACACTACCATATTCTTCGAATATGCTAGGATAGTGCCAACCTTAGCCTCACCTAAACCAGTGTTAATCATCCGTTATATTTGGGGATTAATTAGTGAGATTAGACACGTAGTCAAGGCAGCTAGACCGCAAACCATAGAAGAAGCAGTAGAACTAGCCAATACCTTGACTGATGAATTGGTGCGTACACAAGAGGAAAACCAAAAAAAGAACCTAGCTAAAAAACTTACCCAGGAATTTTGTTTTGGTAATTCCTACTGTGGAAAAGGAACATGTACTGTAAGTTTTGTAAAAAGAAGCACTCAGGAAAGTGTGCTGTGTCCTGCAACTTTTGAAAGTACTCAGGACATAAGGAAGAAGATTGTAGGAGAAAGGCTAGTGCCAGAATATGCTACGATTGTGGAGAGGCTGGTCACATCAAACCGAACTGTCCGAAACTAGCTCTAGCCACACCCAACAAGGCTAAGACAACTGAAGCTCCTAAAAAAAATGCCAGAGCATTTGTTCTGACAGCTGAGGAAGCCAAGATGATTTCGGATGTGATTGCCGGTACGTTCTTAGTTAATAATATATTTTCCAAAGTATTGTTTGACTCTGGTGCGAACCAAAGTTTTATCAATACTTCTTTCTACAAACTTCTTGACCAACCCTTAGTCAAACTTCAAGAAGATTGTCTTGTAGAGACAGGAAACGGAGAATCCGTTAAAATAAGTGAAATCTTGCATGGAGCAAGAATAGAAATCCCGAACCATCATTTCTTTGCTAACCTTTACCCAATGAATCTAGTCGGATTCGATGTTGTATTAGGAATGGATTGGTTGGTTGCCAATCATGCCAGTATTTTATGTGATCAAAAGTCAGTACAAGTAAGTACACCAAGTGGTAAAAAGATCACAATTAAAGGAGATAAGCCAACCAAATCGACAAAATTCACCTCTGTGATGAAAGCTGCAAGTTATAAAAGGAAAGGAGGAGTAGTATATATGATTTATGTAATCATTAATACTAAAGGAAAAGAACTAAAAGATATTCCCATAATATCTAAATTCTCAGATGTTTTTCCAGAAGAGTTACCTGGATTACCGCCTGATAGAGAGGTTGAATTTAGAATTCACCTAATCCCAGGGACGGCACCGATTGCCAAAGCACCATATCGATTAGCACCAACGGAGATGCAGGAACTGAAGGAATAATTGGCCGAACTTCTTGACAAAGGTTTTATACAACCAAGTTCATCACCGTGGGGAGCACCGGTGTTGTTTGTTAAAAAGAAAGACTGATCGATGCGTATGTGCATTGATTACCGAGAATTAAACAAGGTTACGATTAAGAGTCGGTACCCATTACCGAGAATCGATGATCTGTTCGATCAACTTCAAGGAGCTCGATTCTTTTCTAAGATCGATTTACGCTCAAGATATCATCAACTAAAATTACAGGAAGAGGACATTCCTAAAACTGCTTTCAGAACAAGGTACGGTCATTATGAATTTACTGTCATGCCATTTGGTTTAACCAATGCCCCAGCTGCATTTATGGACATGATGAACATGATATGTAAACCATACCTAGAGAAATTCATAATTGTCTTTATAGATGATATTCTAATTTACTCTAAGAGTAAAGAGGAACATGCAGCGCATCTGCATACACTTCTGACATTATTAAGAAAAGAAAGGCTCTATGCTAACTTCTCAAAATGTGAATTTTGGTTACAAGAAGTGCAATTCCTTGGACATCTGGTTAATCATGAAGGAATTCATGTGGATCCCACAAAGATCGAGGCGATTACTAAATGGAAAATCCCTGAGTCACCAACAGAAGTAAGAAGTTTTCTTGGACTGGCAGGATATTTTGGACAATTTATCCGAGATTTCTCTAGAATAGCCAATCCATTAACCAAACTGACTTGTAAATTAGTTAAGTTTGAATGGGGACCAAAACCGGAAGAAGCTTTTAAGATTCTTAAGCAAAGGTTAACCAACGCACCCATACTCGCATTACAAGAAGGAACTGAAGACTTTAGAGTCTATTGTGATGCGTCTAAGTTAGGATATGGATGTGTGTTGATGCAACGTCAAAAGGTTATAGCTTATGCCTCTAGACAACTTAAGAAACATGAAGAGAACTACACAACTCACGATCTAGAGTTAAGAGCCATAGTTTTTGCCCTTAAGATTTGGAGACACTATTTATATGGAAATAAATTCGCTGCCTTCACCAATTATAAGAGTTTAAGGTATATTTTTTGGCAAAAAGAATTAAATATGAGACAGAGACGCTAGATGGAAGTTCTTAGTGATTATGATTGTGATATCCAATATCATGCTAGGAAAGCTAATGTAGTAGCTGATGCTTTAAGTCGAAAGTATCATGAAAAGCCGAAACGAGTACGTTTTCTCATATTAAATCTACAAGTAGATTTAAATGATCAAATTAGAGAAGTACAGGAAACAACATTCAAGGACGATGCTGAAGGTTTAAAAGGAGTGAGTAAAGAATTAGAACAAGGAACAAATGGAATTTGAAAGTTCCACTAGAAAAGGATGTGGATACCTAAACAAGGAAACCTACGCCACAAAATTCTAGAAGAAGCTCATAAGTCTAAATATACGATACATCTTGGAAGAGATAAGATGTATCAAGGTCTAAGAAAGAATTTCTGGTGGATAGGAATGAAAAAAGATATAGCATACTAAATTGCTAAATGTCTAACTTATTCACAAGTTAAGGCTGAACATCAGAAACCCTTAGGATTATTGCAACAATTAGAAATGCCTATATGGAAATGGGAATTGATAACAATGGACATTGTTACCAAATTAACCAAAACAAGAAAAGGAAATGATACAATCTGGGTGATTGTTGACAGATTGACCAAATCTGCTCATTTCTTACCAATGAAGGAAACTTTCAGTATGGAAAAATAGTTTCATTACATGGAATTCCTTTATCTATTGTATCTGATAGAGATAGCCATTTTACTTCTCATTTTTGGACAAGTTTCCAAAAAGCAATGGGAACCAGGTTAAATCTAAGCACAGTTTATCATCCACAAACGGACGGATAAAGCGAAAGGACAATACAAACCATGGAAGATATGCTTAGAGCCAAGCTATATCTATCTGATATAGATAGCCATTTTACTTCTCATTGGGACGATCATTTACCACGAAGAGAATTTTCCTACAATAACAGCTATCATACAAGCATTAATGCTGCACCATTTGAAGCACTTTATGGACGAAAGTGCCGAACTCCAGTCTGTTAGGCAGAAATTGGAGAAAATCAATTATCTGGACCAGAGATAGTGCAAGAAACAACGGACAAGATAATTCAAGTCAAGGAAAGACTAAAAGCAGCACGAGATCGTCAAAAGAGTTATGCAGATAATAGACGAAAACCTTTAGAATTTCAAGTAGGAGATAAGGTATTATTAAGAGTTTCTCCATGGAAAGGAGTAGTCAGATTTGTTAAGAGAGGAAAGCTAAGCCCCATGTATGTTGGACCTTTTGAGATTATTAGAAGAATAGGACTCGTAGCTTATCAGCTACGAATGCCAGAGGAAATGGCAGGAATACATGATGTGTTTCATGTATGTAATCTCAAAAAGTGTTTAGCAGACGAATCATTAGTGATACCTCTTAAGGACATAGAGGTAAATGAGAAACTTAAGTTTGTCGAGAAACCCATTCAGATTGAAGACAGAAAGATCAAGAATCTCAAACACAAGATACTAGTTCTGGTCAAAGTGAAATGGGATTCCAAGAGAGGATTAAAATACACTTGGGAGCTGGAGTCAGAGATGCAGAAGAAATACCCACACCTGTTCCAGTAGACCTCTACGACGAGATCTAAAACAAAGTGGGGAGGATATAACAACCCTCCTAGAACCCTTAACGTGGCCCTAAAACGTTCCTTATATACCTCGTATACGAGAAACGGACCCGAAATACCCTTATATTTATAAAAAACAAGAAAACCAAATTTTAGGAGTTGCTCGCGGGGCGTGACCCCCTTAGCCACTTCCTTCGCGGGCCGCGACTGGCTTGGAGTGCCGGTCAAGGCAGACCGCCACGTGTCCGAGGACTCGGCGACCCTACACGCTGACTCAGCAAGTCATTTTTGAAAAGTTAGGATGTTGTGACTTTTTGAACCAACTTATTGACTTATTAGCTTTTAGTCATTTTACATCAATAAGCTAAGCCAAACACTTTTTAAAAAACAACTTATTAACTTATTGGCTTTTCCCATCCTATAAGCTAATCAAAAACTTTTTAAATTTTTTTTTTTCAAAAAGTTATAAGTCAATAAGTTCTTCTCATGAAAAGTCCTTTTTAGGTAAAATAAGTTTAGCCAAACATGCCCTAGACCCAAGTCAAGTTCTACCTTGAAAACACGTTATTATAGCCCATGAAGACCCATCTTGCAACAATTTAATTTTATGTTATTTATTTTCATGTTAATTTAAATTTTGTTTTTTATTTGGCATGTAATTTCATTTTCAAATATTTTGACTTTTTCAAATATTTTTATCTATCTCCTAAGATATAAGGACATGGGTTGTAATTGGTCTCTGCCTCCTATGTATTGTATGAAACAATGAAAAAATACAAGAGAGTTTTAGATGATTAAATTATGTGTTAATTTTATGTTATGTGTTAATTTTATCTCTATGAATTTGTGAGTTAAATCCATTAAGATAAAATTAACACATAATTTAATAATATTTTTTCTTTTATTAATTCACACAATACATAGCAGGTATAGACTAACTATAACCCACGTCTTCAATTCTTAGGGATACATAAAAACTACTTTAAAAAATCAAAATATTTGGAAATAAATTTACATGTTTAATAAAAACTAAATTAAAATTAACTTGAAAATAAGTAACATGTAATTAAATTGTAGCATGATAGGTTTTCGTGGTCTGTAGTAGTATAACCAAACTCAGGTCTAAGAGCATTCACATTAGAGTCTCCATCTTCATCTATATAAAAACATATCTTTCTCTAGAATTTATTAATTTTTTAAAAATATCTCACATCCAACTCTCTATCTCTATCTAATTCTTACTCATAAACTCTTGTTTTATTATTTATTTTCTCTTTGCTACACACTTACAATAAAAATATAAGGGGTTGAATATGAACCTCTAAATATAGATGTAGGACTTTACTGTATATATATTTGTCTCTACTATAGAGATTCTAATATTATGGTACTTTTGTTGTTTCCTCTGTTCTTTTCTTTATGTTATATAGAATTGAGACGCAAATGTGAATGCTCTAAGTGAACAAAATTGATCCATACCTTCAAACTTTTTGGTACCCAAATCTTCTTTTTGGCAGCGCCCAAATCTCCTGTACCGGCTAGCAACAAGACCAGTGTATTTGAATTTGCTACGGTTCGTCTATCACAACCAGGTTGGTAAGGTCAAACGATTGTATTTTAGTTTGACGTATTAATAGTTTTGGACCACCTTTCGAAGTTTCCTACGAACTTAACTTTGTATTTCTTTTAGAGGGTGTTTGTGATTACGTTTTGAAGTGATTTTTGATTATTGCGTTTGTAAAACATAAATAATCTAAAAAATGTTTGGATGAAAAAGTGATTATCTGCCTCCAAAACGCAGTTTTGGAGAAGCATGTATCTAGGGCTGGCAATTCTGACACGAACACGATAACACGACACGAACCTACACGAAGTTATCATGTTTCGTGTTTGAACTTAACAGGTTTCGTGTCTAAACAGGTTAAAACCCGTTAACCTGTTAAGACCCATTAAGTACATGTTAATAATTAAAAATATTATATGTGGGTGTGGCCATGGGGTCATCAATCGTGGTACCCGAGATGAATTATACGCAAACATACGTGGTTCTTTTTCCATAATCCAATCCCTAATTTTTAAATCTCTCTCACAAACACCACCATTCCCTGTCCGGTTCACAGCTTCCCCAATTCGGTCGTGTTCGTGTCTTAAACAGGTCGTGTTCGTGTTTTAACATGCCGCGTTCGTGTCTTAACATGTCATGTTCGTTTCTTAAACAGGTCGTATAATACGTTGGTGATTTTTTCGTGTCTTAACAGGTCGTTTCGTGTAACCTGTTTATTAACAGGTTCGTGTTCGTGTTTCCAAAATCTGACACGATAAGATTTCGTGTCGTGTTCGTGTGTTTCGGGTTCGTGTCTTAACAGATCGGGTTAACCCGTTATGCCAGCCCTACATGTACCTACATGCTTTTTCAAAACGCAGTTTTGAAAACGCAAAATCTATTTTGAAAACGCAACACCAAACACCCCCTTAGACCCATTATTAACTATTGATGAACATAATTATAAGAATAAATAGAGTTATAAGGGTAAGGGTAAAGCTCTCGCCCTATCACGTAGGTCATGTGGGTTTTGCCCTCCACATCAAAAAAGAGAAGAGGTGATGAAGGGCAAGAGGAAAGGGCAAAGCCCCAAAAATCAAGTTGGTGGTCATGTTTAACAAGAGGGGTCATGCCCGTTGAGATATTGACATCAAGAGGGGCAACGCCTTCATGGCGTGGACGGTGGGGTGATAATGAGCGAATGGTACCAAATACCGGGAGCGAATTTCCTGAACCAAAATATTTTTGGTATCGATTTTTTGCATTTTCGGTACCGGTATCTATTTTCAAATATCGATATTAAATCATATTGTACCGTGTATTTTCGATACCAGTTAGAACCGAGCTCATCCCTAGTAGGTGGTGTGGAGGGGCTTTGCCCTCCCCTCTCCACCCACCGACCTTAAACTAAACTGTATTTATTTCAAACCGACCCACTTGATTCGTTTTCTATTTCCGGAAGATATGGTAGAAATTTTAGACAGTAAAGAAACAACAAAATCTGAATTTCATTTTCTTTATTAATTCAACTACTTTACATATTTCTACAAATTGAAAAGAAATCAAAATCAACCCAAGATTGAGTCTTATACAATTTCATACCTATTTGCAAAGGTTATAGTCTGGAGCTTGTAGTTCTGACTTGAACAGACCGGAGAAAGCAATCACAGATTCCGGTTACTAGCCGGACGAAAGCATCCGAAAATCGGGTCCAGAGGCGATGGAAGATGGTGGTTCCATCCGAGTCCGGAGAGATGGAAACAGGCTGCAGGTATGCCCAGGCAGCCTGTTTCACAAGCCGGTTTCGGATAGAAATCTCGTAACCCGAATGTACTGCGAATGAGGGGACTTTGGGCGACTGGACCGAGGCCGCCGTGGTTGGGAGGATATCGCGAAGGGAGGTGTAGGAAGCTGGTTTTAGAGAAACTAGCTCGAAATCGGCTGGTGAAGATGAGGAAGACGTTGGATGGTGGTGATCGGTGTGGAGTGAGAAATTGGAGGGTGTTTCGATGGAGTTCCGCCGTCGAACGGTGGATATGGGAGTTGTGACGGCATCGGTGTCCATCGGAGGAGAAGATAGAAAAATATGAATGTTGTTTAGGATTTGGTCTTGTTTAAACAAAGTCAAATTGTTTTTGATATGGACACCCATGGACTTGCTTGCAGTTGCCCAATTGCAATTCTAATTTCTAAGCAACTTCGTGTAACACGACTTGTTTGAAAATTATTAATTATATTATAATGTTTTAAAAACCGATATAAATACAAACAAGTTTTTGATCCGTTAAGCGGTTTGACGGTTAGGTACAGGGTTTGTATTGTAATTTAAAACTTGGAATTGGCTGGTGTAGACTAAAACTTACGATTCATTTTTATTAGGTAGAGGAAATGATGAACCCATTTGTTTGATTTGGGGTAACATCTTTTTCCTTTACATGAGCGTTATATCAGTTTTTTTACTATTTATCTTTTACTTGTCACAACTTATTAAATTATAGGAAATTCTTATGTTTCATATGCAACAATACATTCATATTTTTCTATCTTTTAATGTTTTTGTCTTTTTTAACAAAAAAAAAATAAAAAAAATCTGATAGTTTAACAAAGAAAAACTGATCCAAACCACGTAGTATGGTGAGCTATTTTCTAAAATTGTAGTTTGACATATGGATACAAGATGAGAAGATAGTACACCCCTGTGAAATGCTGGTTATTTTACTTAGGTTTTAAACATGGATAAAATAGTTTGTTGAATATAAAAAATATGTAAAAGTAAATAATAATTTTTTTTTTTGTTAAAAAAGACAAAAACATTAAACGGTCAGCTTTAGACGTTTTGTGGGGGCAAATGTGGGGAAATAGTTTTGTGGTGGAAATCGGAAAGACGTTATGTGGCAATAAGTGACATGTTATATTCAATTGGAAAAATAATTGGATGGTAGGAGACGACGGAGGGGCTGTTTTGTAGCCTTTTAATAACCATTCAGATGCTACCTCTTAATGGTTTAAAACCTCTGAATGAATAAGAGGTAACCACAAGTCTGAATGGTTAAGAGGTAACCTCTGAATGGAAAATCATCACATGTCACATTCTTCTACCTTCTCATTGGTAAATTTCTTAATGGTTCCATTAAAAGGTAGTCTCTTAATGACCATTTAGAGACTACCAAACAACACCTGAGTCTATTGCTAATTTGAAAATAAAATAGATTATAAGGAGAAAGATCCACTAAAAAGTGGTTTTGCCAAGGTAACCTAATAATAATTGTCATAATCACATGTGTCACTACTTATAAGTAGGAAGAAAACGACATTTTTTTACTAAAACATTTTGGTCATTATAAGTAGGAGTGTGAAAATGATATATGACTCTCATTTTTTTTCTCAAAAACACAACAAAAAAATCTCACAAAGAATCAAGTACAAAAAAATCTAATACAAAAAATCTAGCACAAAAAATTTCAGCAAAAAAATCTAGTACAAAAATACAGCACAAAAAAATTAGAAAAAAAAAATTAAAACAAAAAATTTAGCACAAAAAATCGAGCACAAAAAATGTTATACAATATAGAAATACAACATATTTTTTGGGTTTTTTTTAGTTGTCATAATTTATATATCAATGGGGTACTCAACTTAAAGATAAAAAGACGCTCGATATTATGGTGATTTTTTTATGAAAATATAATGTCATATAAAAAGGTATGAACGTTTAAAAAATGGGGTGAAATATGCATGTGCCTTAAATGTGGAGAGAAAAAAATCAATAAATAGTATTTTTCGAAAGATACCCCTATCCTCATTTTTTTCTACATTTTTATGTTAACAATTGATTTGAAAAATAAAAGGTTAAGATTCCTTCTCATCCTACTCGCAAAATAAACTCTTTATTTTATCTTACCCCTAGACGATTATCTATATATAGGTTCAGGTTCCTGGAAACGACACGTGGCATTATTTAATTTTATGGATTAAGGGTAACAAAGTAATTAACTTCAAAAATTAATTTAATTATAAAATAGACTGTAACCGTTTTTGAAGTTATTTTACAACATAATTTTTTACGTATCCATAACTGATCATGGTGTTATAACATCTGGAATGTTTTTTGTTATTTTACAGGTATAAAACACCATACAGATTTCAAAAAACACCACAGCTTGAATCGTAATACACTTATGGTGTTTTAACATCATATGGGGATGATTGTATTGTTATTCCAGATTTTAAAACACCATAACTTGAATCACAATACACTATTTCTAGATGTTTAAAGCATCACATCTTGAATCACAATACATTTAAAACACCATTGTATGAACACAGACAAAACACCATGGACTAAAACATCCGATTGGAAGGTAATTCTTTTTCTCTATATAAGTATAGCAATATGGTACTCATATTAAAGATAAAAAACGCTTGTTACTTTGGTATATTTTTTTGAAAATTTTATGTATAAAAAGTTTAACGTTTAAAAGAGATGGGGAAACTTGCATGTGCATGGAGGTTGATGATGGTTTTTTTATTTAAACAAAAGAGACTATTACCCCTAATCTAGCCAAATTAGTGAAAATATTAAAGCATAATTTATATTTTAAGCCCTTTTTATGTTAATCATTAACTATAAGATCTAAGTATTTAAAACACTTCTTACAAAAAAAAAAAAAAAAAAAAAAAAAACCCCTCATTTTTACAATAACTCTACCATAGGTTCAGGTTTCTGTAAAAAGGGTGAAGTTTGTGAGAAATGTGTGAAATATTATGGAGACGACACATGACATTATTTAATTGTATGGATTAAGGGTAATTGGGTAATGAACTTCAAAAGCCAAGTTAATTATAAAATAAACTGTAACCACCTTATGAGCTTTTTTAGGGGATAATTCCTTTTTTACGTATCAATAACTGATCATGGTGGTTTAACATCTGAATTTTTTTTTTTGTTATTTTACAGGTATAAAACACCATACAGATTCCAAAAGCACCGCAACTTAAATCGTAATATAGTCATGGTGTTTAACATCTGTAATGATTGTATTGCTATTTAAGTTATGGTGTTCTAACACCATCCGGGGATGATTGTATTGCTATTTTAGATGTGAAAACACTATGACTTGGACAATCTTTCCAGATTTCAGATGTTAAAATAGCCTTACTTGAATCACAATACAATGTTTCCAGATGTTTAAAACATCACGCCTTGAATCACAATACAGTTACAACACCATTGTATGAACATAGACCAAATACCATGGACTAAAACAAACGATTGAAACGTAATCTTTTTCTCAATATAAGTATAGCAATATGGTATTCATATTAAAGATAAAAAATACTCGTTATTATTATGGTGTATTTTTTCAAAGTTACGTATAAAAAGTTATTGACATATAAAAAAGAGGGGGGGTTGCATGTGCATGGATGCAGTTTTCCTTATTTAAACAAAAAGACACTATTACCCCTAATCTAGCCAAATTAGTCAAAAAAAAATATATATATATATAATTTACATTTTAAGCATTTTTTATCTCATCATTAACTACAAGATCTAAGAGTTTAAAACACTTCTTAAACTTCTCACAAAAACCCTCTTTTTTACCATAATCCCACCATATATATATATAGGGGAATGCTAAAATGAGAACCACATCGAGTTGTAAGAACCAAGAACTACACCGTAGGGGGCGCGGTGGACCAATTTTTTTTTCATAAGCGTAGATACATGTATAAAAACAACATTTGTAAAAAAAAAATCAAAAAAAAATGTCGTGTGTGTTGTTTTGAGCGCCACAAGTTTGTGTTTACGGGACCCGTAAATCTAGCCGGAAAATTTACGGGTCCCGTAAACACAAACTTGTGTTGCTCAAAACTACACACACGACATTTTTTTTTGAATTTTTTTTACAAATGTTGTTTTTATACATTTATCTACGTTTATGAAAAAAAATTTGGTCCACCTCGCCCTGGATCAAAAAGTTCTCGCGGTTCTTACAACTCGATGTGGTTCTCATTTTAGCGGATACTTATATATATATATATATATATATATATATATATATAATGAGAATCATTACAGAACACTAACTATTGCGAGAGTAAAAAGAACAACTCTAAAACACTAAATTTTGGGATTTAAGTTTCATATTTTTTAAATTTTATGTTTCTTACATTCATATGTGTTTTATATATACTTAAAAAAACCATATTTTTTTGCCTACACGTAGCTTATATACATGTTGGTTATTTAACCTACACATAACCTACATATGTGTAGGTTATACAAAAAGTGAAAATTTTCCATATTTTGTTCTGAATTCTAGTGTAAGAAACAATAAATCTTACATTTGCAACATTTTCATTTACTTTTTAGGTTTTTAGGATTGAGAAAATAGGTGACTCATTGTGTTCTGCGTGTTCTCGCAATATTTTGTGTTCTGCATAGAACCTTCCCTATATATATATATAGGGAGAGGATCATGAGAAAACTAAATCTAAATTAGAAAACTAACTAAAAAAACCTAAAAAAAAGCTAAAATACATACCAATTTTTTTACAATTTTTTATAAAAAAATCGCTATGTTTTATATATAAAACAATTTTCAAATTTTTTTTTGTTGTACTGCACATGTGCATTATATGTGTACTACACATGTGCACTATATCCGCAATAGTGCACATGTGCAATACAACAAAAAAAAATTTATTTTTTTATTTTTTTAAATCTTTTTCATGCATAAAAACTAGCCATTTTTTTATAAAAATTTGTAAAAAAAAATTGGTATGTTTTTTAGGTTTTTTTAGTTAGTTTTTTTGGTTTCTCATTTAAACTAGTTTTTTCATGATCCATCCCCTATATATATATGTAACACCCCGAAAATATAAAACCTTAAACTGGAATTGGTAAGGTTTAAATAAACGAGAATTTACTAACTAGGAATTTTAACCTAATTAGTTATAAGTCTAGAAATAACCTAAAGTAGGGTTAAAAGTAATTAAAATCAATGTTTGTCAAAGTGAAGGGGTTTAAGTTGTCAAAATTGAAACTTGAATTTTTATAAACAAATAAAACCTAATTAAACACCTCACTTTAGAAATCCTGGTCGACCAGGACATCAGGGGGGACACCCACCTTCAACAAAACATAGAATTCTACTAAAATCCTCAAAATTGAAGGAGCAAATCTGGTCCAAACGAAAATCTGAGCTTAGAATCGTGATCCTCATCGCAAGAGGATTACAAGGTATGTAAAATTTAGTAAAAACTCTTAACTCGAAATTCTTATGAAAATTGGAAAAATCTGAATTAGGGTTGCATGTATATGTTGTGATGATTGTAGAACAACTATAGTGTTTAGGAACAAATCCTAGACCAATAGAAGTTGAAATCATAAGAAATGTTGGTGAATCTATGAACACCATTATATGTGATTAATGGGTTATGAGTAAATTGATGAATACTAGGATATTGGATGTTAATTTTCTGTAATTTGATTATTTGAAAGTGATTTCAGAAATTTAGAAGATAACAAACATGTAAAATGTTGATTTAAGTGTAATTAAGGCTAAATGTTAAGCTAGAAACTTGTCATATAATATTGTAATAAATCTGCCTTTAAGGTGTTTGTGAAAATGCCTCAAAGAAGATTTAAAAATAGAAATTTAAAGCTTTAACGCATAATCGTGATGTTTCGGTATATTATGCGAAGTAAGGTCAAAAGAGAGTTCTAAACATGTTTTGAATTGAACTCTATAGGAAAAGATACCGGAACGTCTAGTGGACAAGCCGGTGGTGATTCGCGGTTGAAGGGCGTACGATAAGGTATGTAACTTGATCCGTTACATTTGGTAAATTGTTGTTAAACTTTGCGTTGTTGATAAAATCGTGTTGGTTGTGGTAATCTTGTATGATACTTAAATCCGTGGGTTAAAGATTAGTTTGTAGTCGTTTGGTTGCCATCAAAATGGAGAATTACCTTAGATGGATCAAACGGGTCAAATCATGATACCTTGTAGTTTTAATATTGTAAAATTTAAAGTAGAGGCAGAGATATTCACAAGATCACGAATTCATGAAGTGGTAAGATATGTGAATAATAATAATAAGCCGAATGTTGGACATAGAGTGCCATAGGTCTAATAGTTAAATGGTAGCAAAATGTGTAAGGTTAGAATGGGTCGAATAATCATATATGTTCATATAGTCTTTTGACCCGTAAATAAGTTTTTCGGTATGAAATTCATAATAGGCATGTCGGTAATGAAATTACAAACGCATAGGAAAAAGAATCACCTAAAACGGGCTTACGAGTCAAAAGTTATGGCTATTTAAAGTTTGAACTTGATTGCACATGGAGCTGGGAAATAATCAGCATCAGCAACAAACCTACTGTGAAAACAAGGGCCTCGCGTAGCGCGAGACCCCGTCGCGTCGCGCGACGCCTTCAGGCCGGAAATTGTTATTTTTTTTTATTTGTTGATGCTTGGAACTTGTTTATAACCCTTTATACTTGATTAAAACTAACTTATGATGTGTTTTAATCCTAGGTGTTGATAGTAACTAATCGGAAGATGGTCGAGCAAACTTTTGAAGAACCGAACACTATCCTCAAGCTTCCGCAATGCTTTAAATCCTTACTAGACTTAGATTATGGGTTGTAATTGATTGTTAAACAACTTTTGAAACGTTTTGTTTAGTCTTATATGACTAAACTTTTGTTACTTATGAACCTTTTGTTTAATTTATAATTAATCAAGCAGTTTTTTCTTTATAATGGTATACGTTATGATAAAAAATCAAGTTTAAATTAGACAGGTGTTACAAGTTGGTAATCAGAGCCTAAGGTTGTCAATAAGTGTTCGGTTCAAGCTTGATCGATCGTCCGGTAAGAGTTAACTTATTTTGTTAATAAATTATGTATTACGTATAGAATGAGAAATGAATAAATATGCATGAAAATGAAAAGAGTGTGTATAAGCTCACTCAAAAACAAGAAATGCATGAAACAAGAGTTATTAAATCAAGTTACGAATTTGATTGAATTGAAACAAGAATGACTAAATCAAGTTACGAACTTGATTGAATTGAAACAAGAATGATTAAATCGAGTTATGAACTTGATTAAATCAAAACAAGTAAAGCATGTGTTATAAATGGAATGTTTAACAATCTATGTAAACATTTCAGAAATCGAGATGGCTGATGGAGGTAATGACAATGCGGTGCCAAGAGTCACCGAACAAATGAGAGAAGTGATTGCCGAAGAGGTTGGAAAGGCGATCGAAAACAGTTTGTCGGGCTTTATTGATAAAATTCAAAACACAGTTTTATCAATAGTAGAAGATAGAATCAAGAAGCTGGAAGATGATTCAAATGTAGCAAAGGAAAAGCATGGTGGACGAAAGCCTTGTTCATACAAGGAATTCATGGCTTGTAAACCACCAATATATAATAGGGAGGTTGATCCAATTGTGTGCCAACGATGGCTAAGTGATATCGAAGGAGTGTTCGAGAGAACTCATTGTGATGAAAATGACTACGTAGCTTATGGTACGGGTCAATTAAGAGGTCAAGCGAAAGACTGGTGGGATAACAAAAAGAAGGAGATTGGAAGTGAAGCGGCTAAGGCCATGACATGGGAGGAGTTTAAGACACCGTTTCTTAAACACCACAGTCCCAAAGCGGTCATAAATAGAATCAAGGAAGAGTTCATGCAACTCAGACACAAAGGTGAATCCATAGACAAGATCACGGGGATGTTTATGGACAAGATGAAGTTCTGTGATGATTTGATAACGAATGAAGAGCAAAAGGTCTATTATTATCATAACATGCTAAGCGCGGAGTATAGAGAGTTCATAACCCCTTCAAAGTACGAGACCCTTACCGAGATTGTCAATGCTGCTCGGGAAAGGGAGATCGAATTGAAAAAGAGTATAGAACGGGGTGAACGAAGGGCACAAGATGTGAATCCAAGCCCTACCAAGAAAGCAAGAACGAATGAAACAGCAAAGAAGTCGGATGCTAAAGGTAGTACACCAGGTTGCAAAATTTGTGGGAAAAATCATAAGGGTGAATGCCGTTACAAGGATAAGCCTTGTCCTATATGCAAGAAAACGAGACATATGGCTATGTCGTGCCCGAAGAAAGTGACAGTTTGTTACAATTGTTATCGAACGGGTCACAAAAAGTCGGAATGTCCGGAACTGGTTGGAAAGAAAGATGGGCAGGAACCGAGAGGTGAAGCCCCAAAATCAAAGGCAAGATCTTTTCAATTAACCGCCGCAGAAGCGAAGATTGAACCTGATGTGGTCTCAGGTATATTTACTGTAAATTCAATTCCAGCACGCGTGTTATTTGATACGGGTGCGAATAAATCCTTTGTTTCATATGGACTTATTCGACATCCTTCATTTGTTCTAACAAAATTACCTGTGCCTTTAGAAGTAGAGATAGGTAATAACAAGAGTTTTATTGTTTGTGATGTATGTGAAAACTGTAAAATGAGCATTGACGATGAAGAATATTTGATAAATCTAATCCCGATGTCGATGGGAGAATTCCAAGTAGTCGTTGGGATGGATTGGCTATCTCAATACCATGCAAAGGTCGTGTGTTTTCGCAAAGAGATAAAACTAACATCTCCGAGCGGAAAACACGTCACCATTTATGGCGAAAAAGGAGGCAACCCCATAGTATGTTCGATGTTGAAAGCTCACAAGCTCATGAAGCGAGGATGCAAGGCATTTATGATATACGCTAATGAGCCCGAAAAAGAATCACGAAAGATTGGAGATGTACCGGTAATACGAGATTATGAAGATGTGTTTCCGGATGATTTACCGGGGATACCACCTGAACGGGAAATAAAATTCGGGATCGAATTGATTCCGGGCGCAAAACCCGTAGCAAAAGCCCCGTACCGACTTGCACCGTCGGAATTACAAGAGTTGATGTCCCAAATTCAAGATTTACTTGACAAGGGATTCATAAGGCCGAGTGTGTCTCCTTGGGGCGCACCGGTGTTGTTTGTGAGAAAGAAGGACGGGAGCATGCGCATGTGTATCGATTACCGGGAGTTAAACAAACTCACGGTAAAGAACCGATACCCGCTCCCGAGGATAGACGACTTATTTGACCAACTACAAGGCGCGAGTTGGTTTTCAAAAATTGACCTTAGGTCGGGGTATCACCAACTAAAGGTCAAAGAAGAAGATGTGCCGAAGACGGCTTTCCGCACAAGATACGGACATTACGAATTTCTCGTGATGTCATTTGGGCTAACAAATGCGCCCGCGGCTTTCATGGACCTCATGAACCGGGTTTGCAAGCCAATGTTGGATAAGTCGGTCATCGTGTTTATCGATGATATCTTGGTGTATTCGAAAAGTGAAGCCGAACACGCACACCACTTACAAGAAGTGCTAGAGACACTTAGACGAGAGAAGCTTTATGCAAAATTTTCTAAATGTGCCTTTTGGTTACGAGAGGTACAATTTCTCGGTCATGTCATAAGTGCCGATGGGGTTTTGGTGGATCCGTCAAAGATAGAGGCGGTGTCAAAATGGAATCCCCCGAAGAACCCTTCAGAAATCAGAAGCTTTTTGGGGCTTGCGGGATACTATAGAAGATTCATTCAAGATTTCTCCAAGATTGCGTCACCGCTAACAAAGCTAACCCAAAAGAAAGAAAAGTTTATTTGGGGTGGCGATCAAGAAAAAGCGTTTCAAACGCTAAAGGAAAGGTTAACTCAAGCTCCGGTATTGACATTGCCGGACGGCGTTGAAGACATGGTGGTTTATTCGGATGCTTCATTATCGGGGCTAGGTTGCGTGTTGATGCAACGGGGCAAGGTAATAGCCTATGCCTTGAGACAATTGAAGATACACGAGAAGAAATATCCCACGCACGATCTCGAGTTGGCTGCAGTGGTATTTGCATTAAAGATATGGAGGCACTATTTGTATGGGGTAAAGTGCACCATATTCACCGACCACAAGAGCTTGAAATACTTTTTCGATCAGAAAGAGTTAAATATGCGACAAAGGCGATGGCTAGAAACGGTGAAAGACTATGATTGTGAAATACATTATCACCCCGGAAAGGCTAATGTGGTGGCGGATGCGTTGAGCAGAAAGGCGGATTATGTCCCAATACGAGTAAGATCGATGAAACTAGTAGTGACCTCGGGTGTACTTGAACGTATTCGAGAGGCACAATTAGAAGCAATGAAAGAAGAGAATTGGAAGAAAGAAAGAATCATAGGCCAATTGAAAGACTTGTCGGATGGGCATAATGGGTTGAAGACTCGATCCGGTAGAATATGGGTCCCACATACTTGTGGAGTGAAGGCACTTCTACTTAATGAAGCTCACAAATCCCGTTATTCCATTCATCCGGGTGCGACCAAGATGTACAATGATTTGAAACAAAACTATTGGTGGCCCGGAATGAAGAGGGATGTGGCGAAGTATGTGGAAAAATGCCTCACATGTTTACAAGTCAAGGCGGAGCATCAGAAACCATATGGCAAACTCCAACCTTTAGAAATTCCGGTTTGGAAATGGGAACATATCACAATGGACCTATTAACCAAGTTGCCTAAGACGAATCGTGGTTTTGATGCCATATGGGTAGTGGTGGATAGGTTGACGAAAAGTGCTCACTTCATTCCGATTCGTGAGACTTATATGTCAGAAAAGATGTCAGAAGTTACACCAATGAAATAATAGCACGTCATGGGGTGCCGGTGTCCATCGTGTCTGATAGGGATACCCGGTTTACTTCGAATTTCTGGCGTGATTTCCAAGAACAAATGGGAACCAAATTGTTCATTAGCACTGCGTACCATCCTCAAACTGATGGACAGAGTGAAAGAACAATACAAACATTGGGGGACATGCTACGGGCGTGTATAATCGACTTTGGGGGCAGTTGGGATGTTCACCTACCGTTAGTCGAGTTTTCGTATAACAACAGTTACCAATCTAGTATTAAGATGGCACCGTACGAAATGCTTTATGGTAGGAAATGTCGAACCCCGGTATGTTGGGGTGAAGTGGGTCCACGAGAACTCGCTCACCAAGATATAGTACGAGCTACGAATGAAAAGATTGCAAAAGTTCGGGCACATTTGAAAGCAGCTCAAGATAGACAAAAGGCGTATGCTGATAAAAGGAAAAAACCAATCGAATTCCAGGTTGGCGACATGGTCATGTTAAAAGTTTCCCCTTGGAAGGGCGTTATTAGATTCAGAAAGAAGGGGAAGCTAAGTCCGAGGTTTATTGGGCCATTTAAAATTATTGGAAGGGTTGGCAAAGTGGCTTACCGCCTTGAGTTACCGGAGGAATTGAGTGGGATACATAGCACGTTTCACGTGTCACAACTAAGAAAGTGCTTAGCAGATGAAACAGACTATATCCATTACGATGATATCGAAGTGGACAATAGTCTGAATTATGTGGTGAGACCGGTGGAGATTTTGGACCGAAAGGTCAAACATTTACGAAATAAACAAATCGATCAAGTCAAAGTCAAATGGGAGCATAGGAAGGGTTCGGACACTACATGGGAGTCCGAAGAGGAGATGCGACGTCTTCACCCTACTTTATTTGGTACGTATTACGGTTTCGGGGACGAAACCTTTTTAAGGGGGGTGGACTTGTAACACCCCGAAAATATAAAACCTTAAACTGGAATTGGTAAGGTTTAAATAAACGAGAATTTACTAACTAGGAATTTTAACCTAATTAGTTATAAGTCTAGAAATAACCTAAAGTAGGGTTAAAAGTAATTAAAATCAATGTTTGTCAAAGTGGAGGGGTTTGAGTTGTCAAAATTGAAACTTGAATTTTTATAAACAAATAAAACCTAATTAAACACCTCACTTTAGAAATCCTGGTCGACCAGGACATCAGGGGCGACACCCACCTTCAACAAAACATAGAATTCTACTAAAATCCTCAAAATTGAAGGAGCAAATCTGGTCCAAACGAAAATCTGAGCTAAGAATCGTGATCCTCATCGCAAGAGGATTACAAGGTATGTAAAATTTAGTAAAAACTCTTAACTCGAAATTCTTATGAAAATTGGAAAAATCTGAATTAGGGTTGCATGTATATGTTGTGATGATTGTAGAACAACTATAGTGTTTAGGAACAAATCCTAGACCAATAGAAGTTGAAATCATAAGAAATGTTGGTGAATCTATGAACACCATTATATGTGATTAATGGGTTATGAGTAAATTGATGAATACTAGGATATTGGATGTTAATTTTCTGTAATTTGATGATTTGAAAGTGATTTCAGAAATTTAGAAGATAACAAACATGTAAAATGTTGATTTAAGTGTAATTAAGGCTAAATGTTAAGCTAGAAACTTGTCATATAATATTGTAATAAATCTGCCTTTAAGGTGTTTGTGAAAATGCCTCAAAGAAGATTTAAAAATAGAAATTTAAAGCTTTAACGCATAATCGTGATGTTTCGGTATATTATGCGAAGTAAGGTCAAAAGAGAGTTCTAAACATGTTTTGAATTGAACTCTATAGGAAAAGATACCGGAACGTCTAGTGGACAAGCCGGTGGTGATTCGCGGTTGAAGGGCGTACGATAAGGTATGTAACTTGATCCGTTACATTTGGTAAATTGTTGTTAAACTTTGCGTTGTTGATAAAATCGTGTTGGTTGTGGTAATCTTGTATGATACTTAAATCCGTGGGTTAAAGGTTAGTTTGTAGTCGTTTGGTTGCCATCAAAATGGAGAATTACCTTAGATGGATCAAACGGGTCAAATCATGATACCTTGTAGTTTTAATATTGTAAAATTTAAAGTAGAGGCAGAGATATTCACAAGATCACGAATTCATGAAGTGGTAAGATATGTGAATAATAATAAGCCGAATGTTGGACATAGAGTGCCATAGGTCTAATAGTTAAATGGTAGCAAAATGTGTAAGGTTAGAATGGGTCGAATAATCATATATGTTCATATAGTCTTTTGACCCGTAAATAAGTGTTTCGGTATGAAATTCATAATAGGCATGTCGGTAATGAAATTACAAACGCATAGGAAAAAGAATCACCTAAAACGGGCTTACGAGTCAAAAGTTATGGCTATTTAAAGTTTGAACTTGATTGCACTTGGAGCTGGGAAATAATCAGCATCAGCAACAAACCTACTGTGAAAACAAGGGCCTCGCGTAGCGCGAGACCCCGTCGCGTCGCGCGACGCCTTCAGGCCGGAAAATTGTTATTTTTTTTTATTTGTTGATGCTTGGAACTTGTTTATAACCCTTTATACTTGATTAAAACTAACTTATGATGTGTTTTAATCCTAGGTGTTGATAGTAACTAATCAGAAGATGGTCGAGCAAACTTTTGAAGAACCGAACACTATCCTCAAGCTTCCGCAATGCTTTAAATCCTTACTAGACTTAGATTATGGGTTGTAATTGATTGTTAAACAACTTTTGAAACGTTTTGTTTAGTCTTATATGACTAAACTTTTGTTACTTATGAACCTTTTGTTTAATTTATAATTAATCAAGCAGTTTTTTCTTTATAATGGTATACGTTATGATAAAAAATCAAGTTTAAATTAGACGGGTGTTACAATATATATATATATATATATAGGGAAAGGTTCATTAGGGAACACTAAAAAAGTGGGGAACAGCGGGGAACCGACTCAAACGAATTCCGATTGAACTCATTCCAGCGGCGTTGGAACCGGCTCGTCGAACCCTAGCTAATATCTCTTAACCCTAAACCCTAAATCCTAACTCCTAAACTCTAAACCCTAAAGCTAAAAAATAAGGCTAAAACCTAAGCTAAACCGTAAAATCTAAACTATAAACCCTAAAAGCTAAACCCTAAAGGCTAAACCTAAAGCTAAACCCTAAAGGCTAAACCTAAAGCTAAACCCTAAACCCTAAAGCTAAATTCTAAACCTTAAGGCTAAACCCTAAGGTTAAACCCTAAAGCTAAACCCTAAAAGCCAAACCCTAATATATTTAGGGTTTAGGGGTTATGATTTAGGGTTTAGGGTTAAGAGATCCTAGTTAGGGTTCGACGAGACGGTTCCAACGCCGCTGGAATGAGTCCAATCGGAGTTCATTTGAGTCAGTTCCCCACTTTTTTAGTGTTCCCCAATGAACCTCACACTATATATATATAGGGAGAAGATCATGCGAGAACCACCTCTTATTGCGAGAACCGCGAGAACCAATGTGAACACAACAAAAAATGCCTAAAAATAGCTAAAAATCACACAAATTTTTTTTTAATATTTTTTATATAAAAATCGCTACTTTTCAAAGCAAAAAAAAAAAATAAAAAAAAAAAATTTTTTTTTGCCACTAAAAGTAGCGATTTGAGCATAAAAAATATTAAAAAAAAAATTTAGATTTTTTTTTGATTTTTTTAGATTGTTTTTAGATTTTTTTAGGTTTTTTGGGGGTTTAGTTTTTAGCATTTTAGCTTAGGGGGGGGGGGGGGGTTAGGTTTTTTTTAGGTTTTTTGGGGGTTTTATTTTTTAGCATTTAGCTTGGGGGGGGGGGGGTTAGGTTTTTTTAGCTATTTTAGGTTGTGTTCACATTGGTTCTCGCGGTTCTCGCAATAAGGGTGGTTCTCGCATGAACTCCTCCCTACATCTATATATATATATATGATTAGGTTCATTTGTGAACAACATATTCATAGTGAACTGTGTGAACTAATCTGAACCATTCATTTGTTTTTTGATGAAAAGGATAGGATGGTAATTTTACATTTATTTTTTTATTAATTCATTATTCTTTTACTCTAAAATAATCATTACACTTCCTATATGTACGAAATTATGAGATTTTCATTTACTTTAATCCTTGATTTGTTCCTATATTTAACAATATTTGAACAATTACGCATATTTTATTCAACTAAATTTGAACATTTAATTTTTTTTATAAATTTAAAAAAATTTATACATTAACGAATCTATATCGATACACTTGTGTATATTTATAAATACACTTGTGTATATATACAAGTACATTTATGAATAACACAAATACACTTGTGTATACTCATACATACATTTTATTAATTAATATAAATACACTAATGTACCTAATAAAAATTACATTTCTAATAAATTGTACACAATGTCACTAAAATTTATCCAAACCCAAAACAAATTAAACCAACCAAAACATCCAATTTACATCATCAAATAAACAAAATAACCACCATTTACCAACATTGTGAAACATCAAAAACCATAGTTATAAACACATTATTGTCTACATGGAACTTTCTAAACATAAAGCCTATTCGCCACGTTGTAGGCAACCGCTTCAGCCATCACTCGATCCCGAAGCGTGTTAGCATTGTAGCACACTGTCTTCACATCATACTTTTTCCTTAAACGTGTCAAACAGTATTGCCAACTGTCGCACATTCAATTTCCAACCTTTTTGGCATTGCTCTTTCAAATTCCTAACCTTTCGGATGATTCACTAATTTCAAGTATTTTGTGAGAGTTTCTTCCTGCGTATAAAATAACCATTCGCCTGCAAATTATCCGTAAAATTAAATGACCGAATAGTCTATATATCATTGTTGTATATTGCAGCATGCACACCGATTAACAACATCATATACACCAGTGTACATACTGCATATACACAAATGTACACTTGTGCACTTCTTCCTAAAGATACTTACAACTGTACAATACATATCCCAATACTCAGACAAAAGACTTCCACACGTCTCTTATACACTACATAATAAGTAAATAAAAAATACAAGTCAATAAGTGTACACTGGTGTAAAAGGCAAAATACTACCATACCAAGATTTGATCTTTTCCAACAAATACAGTCCCTTGTAAAAGTAGTTTTCTTTAACCTTTCATGTTTAGTTTTCGCATTACCGTCATCTCCTAAAGCATAGTTTGATATGATATTGTTTACTAAAGTATAGTTTGATATACTACCAAATCATGATTTAGGTATATTTCGATATACTACCAACATGATACAGTTTTACTAAAGTATAGTTTGATATACTACCGACTTTCTTATTTCATAAACTAAAGTATATGTTGATATACTACCAAAGCATAGTTGATATGCTATTCTCAAACCAAAGCACAGTTGATATGCTATTTTCAAACCAAAGCATAGTTGATATGCTATTTTCAAACCAAAGCATAGTGATATGCTATTTTCAAACCAAAGCATAGTTTAAGATGCTATTTACAAAACCAAAGTATAAATTGATATACTACCGACGCTTTCACACTTAAACCAAAGTATACTTGTGATATACTACCAAATCTATTATTTCAGTAACCAAAGTATATTTTGATATACTATCTGTTTAACTATTTCAAAACCAAAGTATATTTTTGTATATACTACAAACCTTTTAACAAAACAATGTATTTCAGAAACAAAACTTTTAAAAGGATTCATGGCTATTTTTGTAAAACATAAAATCATTTTCTTATGATAACCAAAGCCATGAATCCCAATCAACAAAACCTATGTTACTCACAGGCACTTTTATGCTGGCGTTTTATTTTCACATATGTTTCAGGTGCCATTACCTGATGATTATTGATATATGCTACACATAGGATGGACTCGTGCGTTAGCGACTTTAAAACTTGAAAGACAATTATTTGAATTTATCTGATCTGTAATAAAGCAATGTATTCATTAATGGAATAAAACAAATCTTTAATCACCATGTGTTGTGAAACAATGATTCTGTTACGACACTCCCTGACGTTTCCGCCGCGGTTTGTTTTTTTACGCTGTCGGGGTGTGACAGAAAAGTTGGTATCAGAGCTCATGGTTATATGGATTTTGGTTATTAGTAATGCTTGACCTAGACTATAACCTTCCTAGGACCCTAACACAAGTTATCTTGTATTTAGATCTTAAAACAATACACATCACCTATCCTTAGGTGATTACCAAAACGTGAACACAAAATTCCAAAACAATTTTGAAAATAATCACCCACCCTTGGATGATTCATTTTTGGCT
>JARYGA010043328.1:0-51403 GCA_030545235.1 Helianthus tuberosus
AAGAATTGTCGAATCTCGGTTGGCGTCTTTGGGGTCTCCCAATTCTTTATCGCCTCAATCTTGGTGGGGTCCACATGAATCCCATCCCCATTCACTACATGTCCAAGGAATTGGACTTCACGTAGCCAAAACTCGCACTTCGAGAATTTGGCGTACAGTTGTTCCTTCTTAACAACTCCAGAATAGCTCTTAAATGATGTTCGTGTTCAGCCTTCGACTTTGAATAAATCAAAATATCATCTATGAACACAATCACGAACTTGTCGAGATATGGTTTACAAACTCTATTCATCAAATCCATAAAAACTGGAGGTGCGTTTGTCAACCCAAACGGCATAACTAGGAACTCGTAATGCCCATAACGAGTCCTAAAGGCTGTCTTCGGGATACTTTCCTCTTGTATCCTTAGCTGATGGTAACCTGATCGCAGATCGATCTTAGAGTAAAAGCTTGAACCTTGCAGTTGGTCAAATAGATCATCAATCCTTGGCAGACGATATCTATTCTTGATAGTTAACTTGTTCAACTCCCGATAGTCAATGCACATACGAAAACTACCGTCTTTCTTCTTGACAAACAGGACCAGAGCTCCCCAAGGTGAGAAGCTTGGTCTGATGAATCCTTTGTCTAACAACTCTTGAAGTTGTGTCGACAATTCCTGCATCTCTGACGGGGCAAGTCGATAAGGTGCCTTAGCCACAGGCGCGACGCCCGGAACTAAGTCAATGTGGAATTCCACTTGCCTCTGGGGTGGCAATCTTGGCAAGTCCTCTGGAAAGACTTCAGGATATTCCCTCACGACAGGGATGTCTTTGATCTTCGGTTCAGCAGCTTTCTTATCCACGATGTGTGCCAGGAAGGCAGCACATCCCGTTTGTAAACACTTTCGGGCTTTCAGACAGCTGATGATTCTCAAAGGTGTATTGCGCTTCTCTCCATGAACCACAATCATTTCCCCATCTTCTGTTGGGATGCGAATGACCTTTTCGTGACAAACAATCTCTGCCTTGTTGCTCGATAACCAATCCATCCCTACTACCACGTCGAAGCTTCCCAACTTGACTGGTAATAGATCCAAAGCAAACTCACGCTCTCCCAACTCGATTACACATCCTCTGACAACTTCATTAGCTTCAACCAGCTTTCCATTAGCCAATTCAATCGAGTACGTGATATCTAATTTACTAGCGGCTAACCCAAGCATATTCTAACGACACGAAGCTATAATCGGCACCAGTATCAAACAAAACAGATGCAAAGCGTTGGTTTATAGGGAACGTACCAGTAACAACATTGGGATCATGGCGCGCTTCCCTCGCCTCAATGTTAAAAACTCTTCCCCGTGCTTGGTTCAATTCCGGGCAGTTTCTCTTAAAGTGTCCAATGTCACCACAGTTAAAATAGCCAAGTTTCTGCCCGTTTCCACCTCCATTCCCAGCTTGATTCGCGTTGTTGCCTCGGTTTCCATTTCCTCCGTTATTTCCTTGTGCACGATTTCCATTTCCACCACGATTATTGTTCCTGTTTCCAAAACCTCCTTAGCCTCCCCGGCCAGCAATAGCCCAGCAGTTATCCTTCAAATGTCCAGCTTTTCCACAAGCTTCACACACTTTTGGCCCACACCGGCCAGAATGATGACGTTGGCAGGAGTTACACTTGGGATGTGTACCCATATAACCCTTTCCTTTCTTTCCAGCACCGGTTGCAGCTTGGACCGGTGTGCTTGATTCTCCTTTCTTGCCAACACCGCTTGTACCCTGCTTGAAGTTCGAGTACTTCCTTTTGTTTTCGCCAGATAACTCTACGTGAGTCTCCTTTTTCTTTGGCTCAACATTTGAAAACTTGTTTAAACGAATGGCCTCCTCAGTAAGAGCTACGCTCAGATCGATGGCCTCTGTGATTGTCGCCGGCTTGGAAGTAGTGACCATACTCATGATCTGTGGAGCTAAACCCCAAATAAAGTGCTCGATTCGTTTGAATTCTGGTGTAACCATATATGGTACCACATGAGACAAGTCATGGAATCTCTGAACGTACTCAGCAATCTTTGGTCCTTCCATCTTCAGATGCCAAAACTCAGTCTCCAACTTTTGAATTTCAGCGCGTGAACAATACTTCCTTCGCATGAGCTCTTTCAGCTCATTCCATGTCATTGCATATGCAGCGGCTTCACCAAGAGTCTGTACTTGTAAGTTCCACCAGGATAGGGCTCCGTCCAGGAATAGCCCAGAAATGTAGGTAACTTGTTGGTCTGGAGCGCACTTGCTCATTCGGAGAACAGATTCCGTCTTCTCGGCCCATCTGACAAAAGCAACAGCACCTCCGGTGTCGTCAAAGTTTACAGGCTTGCAGTCAAGGAACTGCTTGTAAGTGCACCCTGCACATACGTTAGAATATACAAATGGTATTAGCGAACGTGCTATAAATATCCAATTGTATTGTAGTATGTCTCAACGACTCAACATTACCATGAGGCGGATTGTTATTTCCGTTGTTGTTCGAATTACTCCCGCTAGTTCCTCTTGTGAGGCTGCATACTGCGCAATGGCGGCAGCGATGATTTGCTGGAGTTCTGCCTCGTTGGTAGGCATGTGTGTCTGGCGTCTTGGAGGCATCTTCTAAAAAGATGTTTCATGTTGGTCAGGTCACAGTAAGTATAGTGTACGTACATAGCAAAAATATCTACACATAACATCTCATGTTATAAATAAGTCAAACACATAACATCTCATGTTATAAAACATAAACAATCAATCAAACATCACGTATGATGAGAATACTGCGATTGCACTATCATAAATAGAGGCCACAATGTAAGGTTTACAAGTACACAACTGTATCATACAACATCCATGACTAAGGGCCACATCGCCCTAGTTCAAAACTATCTAATCAGTGTCAACAACATCCAATATACATTACATAAAAAGTCATAATCATCCAAAATGCGGTCTCCAAAAAGGCTGTGCAATCTGTGCAATCGCGGTCCTCTCATCAATAGTCTACTCGTGTCGTACAAAATAGCCTAAGCTGATGGCGGTGGAGGAGGGGGAAAATGAGAAAAGAACAAACGTCGCATATGAAGCCAATACTCCTCTATAGCGCGATGAGAGGACAACAAGTATGCTATCTGCTGCTCGGGAGTCCAAAAACGAGCGGCAGAATCGGGGGATAACGGACGAGGAGGGTGTGATACTGCAGGTGGAGTCTGGCACTGGCACGGGAGTCGCTGAGCTCTCTCCAGCTCCTGCACGCGACCGGTCAGCGCCTCCTGCCGTATAATGAAAGATCTGAGAATATCCTCTGTAGAATACCCCACGTGGTAAGGATAATAAGGATCAGATGGTGGCATAATGGGTGGCGAAGTCCAGAGGAACGGCTTACTAGATGGAGCGAAGGATGGTACAGCAGATGGTGTAACAGGGGGAACAAAAGTAGGATGAGAAATCTGGGGTACAAACTGATCTCCTCCTGACACGAAAGGTATATGACCGAATGGCTGACGAGATGAACCCTCCCCAGGACGTGGTGGAGGTATGTCCTAAAGAAATGTAACAGGTAAGTCGGTGCGGTGAACATCTGTAGTATGTGTGGGTATCAAAGGAACGTCAATAGGAACTGTAACAGGGGCTAAAACAGGTGCCACAAGGGGCGTAACAGGTACCACGAAAGGTGTAAAATCATCATCATCGTCTATCCACCCATTGTGGGTGTGAGCGTATCGTGGATCAATATGGGTAGCAAAGGGTGCACGGTCGATCATCACCGGCACTGGATCAGGAAGAGGTGCAACAATAGGTAGGTCCGCAACGGGTGGTGCGAGAGCTGGTGCGACAACAGGATCCGCTAACAACAGTGGAGCCTCAACATGAACATCATCGGCATGATCACCCACCAACAGTGGAGCATCAATAGGATGATCATCAACAGGTACATCATCAACCAAAGGAGCAACAGCAGGTGCACCGGCATGATCAGGGTCATGCTCAAATGCGGGGTCAGGAGCAATATCTGGCTCAAGGGCCACAGCAGGCTCCGGATCAACAAACTCCATGTCAAAGTCAGCTGGATCAGCAAACACAGGATCGGCAGGGGCTACGGGATCCAGCTACCAATCATATTGAACAAACATGTAAGTAATATATAAAATCCAACCAATACAATTGGTGTCCAAACAAAACATAGTTTAAGTTGCAAGCGGAAGCATAACGTTTAAAATCAAAACATGAGTTTAATTGTTTCAAAGTTTAACATGGCACACAGCTGTCCATGTCCCACAACAACCCTCCTCCATGCAAGCTCCAGCTAAGTACCTAAAGACCTACAAAGCATGTAGTAACGAGTCAACAACAAGTTGAGTGAGTTCACTGTTGGGTGTTCAGTTTTAAGTTGTTCCGAAAACAGTTTTCCTTTAACTGGCATCCTGCCGTGGGGGTTACCCCATAGTTGAAAACGTGATTTGTTTACCCATTTATTCTGGCAATACAGCCGTGGGGGCTACCCCGTGTAGTTATCTGGCATTTCGGCCGTGGGGGCTACCCCATGTATACACTAGACTCGTTACCATATCGACTGCTGACTGTAGTCATGTTTATGTGCCCTGAAACTGTCAATGTCTATCATCATTGACGTGCCCCAGATCCATTAGTTCACGCCCGTCCTCTGCGGCACGGTGTGAGGTTTGTCAGACCTAAATAGCGCTATCTAACTAATGACCCTCTCGCCATTGGCCCGGCGATTAAGTCGATATAAAAGGAGGGACTTCGTCATAGAGTTTTGGTCTAATACGAGTTATCTGTCCATGAGGACGAGGAATTTCATTCCTGAACCAATACTGTCCTACCCAAGAAAGGATGAGGAATCCATGTTCCTTAACCCCATTCCCAACCCAGGGAATCCCATGCTTTGTAGAGGGTGTGAACTCACCTTGGTTTGCTCGGCAGATACACAGAAAAGTCAATCAAGTTGTATGTGGTCAACTACGTCCTAACATAGATACCATTCATGTCAGGTTCATATCCGAGTAGTGCACGTATGTTCTACACGTATTGTACACAAGTAACAATCATGGCATACATATCTAGCATGGAAGTTCAACAACAGTTCGTAACAGGTTCCACAGTAACGTTCACGTAACAACCAAAGTTCAAGTGTGCGGCCCGAACAGTTGGGCTCGTGGTGGTATTCAAGTCCAAATCAGTGTGCACAACATACGCATTCAATAACAACACATGAAGCTCGTAAGTTCGGCCCAAACATCTAAGCCCGTAACGATGCAAGTCCAATCCAGCGAGTGTGCGTACATGGTCTCGAGTCAAGATTGTGCGATCTCGAGTCGAGACTGTGCGATCTCGGTTAAAGCCTATGAGTTCTCGAGTCACAATGTGGAGGTCTCGGGTCATGTCTCGAGTCGCAACAAGACTCGCAACCCTGTTCTCGAGTTGTGCTGTTTTTGTGTTGATGTGGTGTGGTCTCGAGTCGAGACTAGAGGTTCTCGACTCGCAACCTATGTCGCAACCGTGGGTCTCGAGCTGTCATGTGGTGATCTCGAGTCGAGACTGAAGATCTCGACTGGAACATCTGCTGATTTCCGACATTGTACTAGCCAATGGGATTTTGATTTCATGCACAGTGTGTACTATCCATACAAACATGTTTCTTTGTCTAACACTAACCGAAAATGGATCAAACACCTCAATTTCAAATAATCAAGGCACATTCATAGCACATTCATGTTGTTCGTCATACATTCAACTAGTTCTTCATTTTAGGGTCTTCATTTCACAACATGCTTCATCAATATAATTTATCCTAGCATGAACTCAAGTTGATAACATCATCGGTTCCTACATCTAGCACATTCAAATAATGTAATAACATGCTTAAATCAGATTTATTACCCACATGCTAATCCGATTTCATGAACACAAACCCCCCTCATTTATACATAACATAACTAACCCATTCGGATTCAAACCCATATAGAACCGATTACTAATGTTTCATCATCACATAACAACAATCCTAGCACCGATTATTCGAGGAGTATATATTCATCATGTATAAAAACTTAACAAGCAAACACATTATCAAACAACTTCATCATACATAACTATCAACCGAAACACATCATTATCAACCGAAATATCACACATCACATAAATCACTAACCGGTTAAGTTTTCAAGGGGGATCTTAAGCTTGAACCGAGAGCTCTTGTGTTGCCGGTTGAATCCGAGAAGGAGGAGAAGAGATGTGATGTTTGATTTCTAAGGTTTTAGTGAGAGAGAGAGGGAGAGTGTGTGTGTGTAGGAGAGTGTGTGTAGGTTGCCCAAAAATGGCAAGGTTGGCCATCAACCAATGTTATATACTCGTTTGATGCACCCTAATGGGCTTCCGGATGGATTAAATGGCCCAACCGGCCCACTGTCACATTGTTCACTCGAGACCGCATGGTCTCGAGTCGGGTCCTTGTGTCTTGGTTTCGGTTCACTACTTGTGTAAACTATACTATATACGTACATATTGATAACACATAGCACATTAAAATAATTCGCAACTTTCATCGGCTAATATATAAACACATAACGTTAAACCATGTTACATCGATATACAAGAAAGGGTTTTAAATTTCGAGTTGTCACATCATCCCCAAGTTGAAAGAAATTTCGTCCCGAAATTTGGCAAGCACTCACTGAGGAAGCTAGTTAAGTTGTATGGTTTTCCTGGTTTTCCTGGGGTGTCACATCCACCCCCCGTTGATCTGGAATTTTGTCCCGAAATTCCGTAGCTTCAGCCTCAGTAGTGGTTGTACTGTTTGCGAACAGTTGGGGATACTTTTGTTTCATCCTATCTTCGCGTTCCCAAGTGAACTCTGGGCCGCGACGTGAGTTCCAACGAACTCGAACGAGAGGTATTCTAGTGCTCTTGAGGACCTTAACATCCTGGTCCGTGATTTCGACTGGTTCCTCGACGAATCGTAACTGCTCGTCGATAGTGAGTTCCTTCAGAGGAACTACGTGGGTCTCATCTGACAGACACTTCTTCAGATTCGACACGTGAAAAACGTTGTGAACTGCACCGAGTTCTGCTGGTAAGTTCAGTCTGTAGGCCACCCTGCCTATTTTCTCAATGATTTCGAAAGGTCCAACGTATCGTGGGTTAAGTTTGCCTTGTTTACCAAAACGAACCACACCCTTCCAGGGTGACACTTTGAGTAGTACCCGCTCCCCAACCTAGAGCTCTAGTGGTTTCCTGCCCTTATCAGCGTAGACTTTCTGACGGTCACGAGCTGCCGCCATGCGTTGTCGTATTTGCGCAATTCGTTCAGTTGTGTCTACCACATGTTCTGGACCAGTGATCTGACTATCCCCCACCTCCGCCCAACAAAGAGGTGACCGGCATTTACGCCCGTACAATGCCTCAAACGGCGCAGCTTTAATGCTGGTGTGGTAGCTGTTATTGTACGAGAACTCCACAAGTGGCAGATGCTTTTCCCAGCTGTTGCCAAAGTCGATTACACATGCACGAAGCATGTCTTCTAAGGTTTGAATAGTGCGCTCGGACTGCCCATCCGTCTGAGGGTGATACGCTGTGCTCATATCTAATCGTGAGCCAAAGGATTTGTGCATTGCTTGCCACAGTTCTGAAGTGAAACGTGCATCTCGATCCGAGATAATAGAGGTGGGCACCCCGTGCCTCAAAACAACTTCCCTGAGGTATATTTCTGCAAGAGTGGAGAATTTATCCATCTCCTTGATAGCCAGGAAGTGTGCAGACTTGGTAAGTCGATCCACGATCACCCAAATAGTATCGTTTCCGCGCTGGGATCTAGGCAGGCCAGTGACAAAATCCATGGAAATTTGCTCCCATTTCCATTGTGGTATCTCTGGTTGCTGGAGTAGGCCTGAGGGTTTCTGGTATTCAGTCTTGACCCTTGCACAAGTCAAACACTTGCTGACGTAAGTTGCTATGTGGGCCTTCATGCTAGGCCACCAATACGTAGTTTTGATATCGTGGTACATCTTATCCGAACCAGGATGTACCGAGTAGCGAGACTTGTGTGCCTCGTCCATCACAAGCTCTCGTAGGTTGCCATAGAGTGGGATCCAAATGCGTCCCATTACGTAGTAAGCACCGTCTTCCTTCTGTTCCAAGCGTTGCCTTGAGCCGCGTAGGGCTTCAGCTCTGACGTTCTCCGGTTTCAATGCTTCTACCTGAGCAGCTCGTATTTGGGAAGGAAGACTAGAATGGATCGTGAGTTGTAAAGCTCGCACGCGCTTAGGCGCAGTGTCCTTTCGACTGAGGGCGTCAGCCATAACATTGGCCTTGCCCGGGTGATACCTGATTGAGCACTCGTAGTCATTCAGTAGCTCGACCCACCGTCGTTGTCGCATATTCAGTTCCTTCTGCTTGAAGATATGTTCGAGGCTCCTGTGGTCGGTGTAGACGTCGCACTTGGTACCGTACAGGTAATGCCGCCATAACTTAAGTGCAAAAACAACAGCTCCCAGCTCTAAGTCGTGTGTAGTGTAGTTTCTTTCATGAACCTTGAGTTGGCGTGAGGCGTAGGCTATAACTTTATCTCGTTGCATCAATACACAACCAAGACCCTGAATTGATGCGTCGCAATAAACCACAAAATCATCTGTGCCCTCTGGTAATGAAAGGATAGGTGCGCTGCAAAGTCTATCCTTTAAATGTTGAAATGCTAATTCCTGTGCGTTTCCCCATCGATAAACAACGCTTTTCTGCGTTAGTGAGGTGAGAGGCTGTGCAATTTTGGAAAAATCCTTAATGAATCTCCTGTAGTAACCTGCCAAACCCAAGAATTGGCGAATTTCCTTTGGTGTACGAGGTGCAGGCCAGTTCTTAATCGAGTCTACCTTGGATAGATCAACGTGAATCCCATCCTTGTTTACCACGTGGCCTAGGAAATGGACTTCTCGAAGCCAGAAGTCGCATTTCGAGAACTTTGCATACAGCTGTTCTGTTCGAAGGAGTTCCAGAATGAGTCGTAGATGCTGCTCGTGTTCCTCCTGACTCTTAGAATAGATCAGGATGTCGTCAATGAAGACTATAACGAACTTGTCCAGGTAAGGCTTGCACACTCGGTTCATCAAGTCCATGAAAACCGCAGGTGCGTTTGTCAGCCCAAAAGGCATGACCAAAAACTCATAGTGTCCGTAACGCGTTCTAAAAGCTGTTTTGGAGACGTCCTCCTCTCGGACTCTCAGCTGGTGATATCCCGATCTCAGATCAATCTTTGAATAGTAGCTCGACCCTTGCAGTTGGTCGAACAAGTCGTCAATACGCGGTAGAGGATAACGATTCTTCACCGTCACTTTGTTGAGTTCCCGGTAGTCGATGCACATTCTGAAGGTACCGTCTTTCTTCTTCACAAACAGAACTGGAGCTCCCCAGGGTGATGAGCTTGGACGAATAAAACCCTTATCCAAGAGTTCTTGTAGTTGCGTAGAGAGTTCTTCCAACTCTGATGGAACTAAACGATAAGGTGCATGAGCTATAGGCGCAGCTCCAGGAGCTAGTTCAATCTGAAACTCGACTTGGCGATGAGGCGGAAGACCAGGTAATTCCTCAGGAAATACCTCCGGATAGTCGCGTACAACTGGAAAGTCTTCTATCTTCTTCTCTTTCTCTGAGGTGTCAGTAACGAGAGCCAAAATGGCAGTGTGGCCCTTTCGCAAGCACTTCTGGGCCTTAAGGAAAGAGATGACATTCTCAACAGCGCCCTTCCTGTCGCCACGAATCATGAGAGGTTCACCACTGGAACCAGGAATATGAACAATCTTCTCGTTGCAAAGAATCTCTGCTCGGTGCTGGGATAACCAGTCCATCCCAATGACAACGTCGAAACTACCCAAGACGATAGGAATGAGGTCGATAGAGAAGGTCTGGTTAGCAAGAACAAGTTTACAACCCTTGACTACGTGTGTGGCTTCTAAACTCTTACCATTTGCTAGCTCTACAGTGTGCTTGTTGTTCAAAGGTGTTGGGATACGCTTAAGCATTCGACTAACTTCTAGTGACATGTAGCTAGTATCGGCACCCGAATCAAATAATATTGAAACATAAAAGTCGTCGAGAAGGAACTTACCCGCCACAACATTGGGGTCATTCCTTGCTTCACCTTGGCCAATCACGAATGCCCGCCCCTTGGCACCATTGTTGTTGTTGTTCCCATTGTTACCATTCCCCTGATTGTTGTTATTGTTGTTGTTGTTGTTGTTGTTGTTCTGGTTCCTGTTCAGCTGGGGACAATCTCTCTTGAAGTGGCCCTCAGCTCCACACAGAAAGCACCCTTTGTTATCACCCTGCTGCGGCTGCTGGCGTTGGTTCTGTTGAGCTTGCTGATGATTCTGATTGGCAGGGTATAAGCTCCTACAATCCTTTGCAGCGTGACCTGGCTTGTTGCGCCGATGACAGTTGCCCCTTGTGCATGGCCCGCTATGGTGCAGGCTGCAGCGATTGCATTTGGGGTGATTCCCTTTGTACTCACCGTGACTTTGGCCACCAGATGATTGCTGACTAGGGCCCTTGTAGTCATCAGTCTTCCTCTGCTGAGACTGGGACTGAACAGACGTCGAACCCTTACTTGAAGTCCCATCCCATTTCCATTTGTTATCACTAGGGACACCAGAAGTAGTTGTAGCACCTATGCGCTTTGGTAACCTGTTCTGCTCCACCGCCTGATCAGTGAGACGGTGCGCCAACTGAACAACTTGCTGGATGGTGGCAAGGTTTGCTGAAGTCACATGACTTTGGATCTCTGGCACCAAGCCCTTGAGGAAGAGTTCAATTCGCTTAATTGGAGGGTCCACCATAGCGGGACACAGTAAGGCAAGCTCATTCGATCTCTTAGTGTACGCCTCAATTTCTGACCCCGTCATCTTGAGGTTGAAGAACTCGACTTCCAGCTTATGAATGTCATCACGACTGCAGTATTCCTCCTTGATCATCTCCTTAAAAGTTTCCCATGGGGTGGCGTTGGCAGCAACCAACCCCAGCATTTGGACCTGAGCGTTCCACCATGTGAGGGCTAAACCCTCGAGAGTACCGGTAGCATACTTCACCCTGCGCGCCTCAGGGCATTCACACATTTCGAAGACTGACTCGAGCTTCTCAAACCAGTGGAGGAGGCCTACGGCTCCTTCAGTTCCACTAAAAGTAGTTGGTCGGCAGTCCATGAAAGTTTTAAAAGTGCACACGGGTGGCTGAGCATGCTGACCTCCTGCGTGTGCAGCTGCAAGTGCCGCAGCCACTCGTTCGTTAATCAGAGCCGTTAACTGGGCTTGTGTCATGTTAATGCGTCCAGACATGATCTTCATATCAAGAGGAACGTGAGTGAGAGGGGTTCGCGAAAACGCGATGACAGAAGTGAGTAAGTACACACGTGTTCAAGCAACAGTAGTTATACTAACCAAGCATACCATGAGCAATGTACTATGTAACTAACAAGTAGGAAATATACACATAGATCATATCACCTAGAATGTCGAGCCTTGCATGTGGAGTGAAGCGTCGTTGTGGACCGTTGAGCACTGTACAGGTTATAGTCTGGTTTTAACAAAAACGTTTCTCCTTTATTAAAACCAAGTTCACTATAACCAATGGCTCTGATACCAATCTGTCACACCCCCAGAATCCACCTGCGGAATACTACCGCTTGGAGGCGTGACTGACCAGGATCCAGCCACCAATCATATTGAACAAACATGTAAGTAATATATAAAATCCAACCAATACAATTGGTGTCCAAACAAAACATAGTTTAAGTTGCAAGCGGAAGCATAACGTTTAAAATCAAAACATGAGTTTAATTGTTTCAAAGTTTAACATGGCACACTGCTGTCCATGTCCCACAACAACCCTCCTCCATGCAAGCTCCAGCTAAGTACCTAAAGACCTGCAAAGCATGTAGTAACGAATCAACAACAAGTTGAGTGAGTTCACTGTTGGGTGTTCAGTTTTAAGTTGTTCCGAAAACAGTTTTCCTTTAACTGGCATCCTGCCGTGGGGGTTACCCCATAGTTGAAAACGTGATTTGTTTACCCATTTATTCTGGCAATACAGCCATGGGGGCTACCCCGTGTAGTTGTCTGGCATTTCGGCCGTGGGGGCTACCCCATGTATACACTAGACTCGTTACCATATCGACTGCTAACTGTAGTCATGTTTATGTGCCCTGAAACTGTCAATGTCTATCATCATTGACGTGCCCCAGATCCATTAGTTCACGCCTGTCCTCTGCGGCACGGTGTGAGGTTTGTCAGACCTAAATAGCGCTATCTAACTAATGACCCGCTCGCCATTGGCCCGGCGATTAAGTCGATATAAAAGGAGGGACTTCGTGATAGAGTTTTCGTCTAATACGAGTTATCTGTCCATGAGGACGAGGAATTTCATTCCTGAACCAATACTGTCCTACCCAAGAAAGGACGAGGAATCCATGTTCCTTAACCCCATTCCCAACCCAGGGAATCCCATGCTTTGTAGAGGGTGTGAACTCACCTTGGTTTGCTCGGCAGATACACAGAAAAATCAATCAAGTTGTATGTGGTCAACTACGTCCTAACATAGATACCATTCATGTCAGGTTCATATCCGAGTAGTGCACGTATGTTCTACACGTATTGTACACAAGTAACAATCATGGCATACATATCTAGCATGGCAGTTCAACAACAGTTCGTAACAGGTTCCACAGTAACGTTCACGTAACAACCAAAGTTCAAGTGTGCGGCCCGAACAGTTGGGCTCGTGGTGGTATTCAAGTCCAAATCAGTGTGCACAACATACGCATTCAATAACAACACATGAAGCCCGTAAGTTCGGCCCAAACATCTAAGCCCGTAACGATGCAAGTCCAATCCAGCGAGTGTGCGTACATGGTCTCGAGTCGAGACTGTGCGATCTCGAGTCGAGACTGTGCGATCTCGGTTAAAGCCTATGAGTTCTCGAGTCACAATGTGGAGGTCTCGGGTCATGTCTCGAGTCGCAACAAGACTCGCAACCCTGTTCTCGAGTTGTGCTGTTTTTGTGTTGATGTGGTGTGGTCTCGAGTCGAGACTAGAGGTTCTCGACTCGCAACCTATGTCGCAACCGTGGGTCTCGAGCTGTCATGTGGTGATCTCGAGTCGAGACTGAAGATCTCGACTGGAACATCTGCTGATTTCCGACATTGTACTAGCCAATGGGATTTTGATTTCATGCACAGTGTGTACTATCCATACAAACATGTTTCTTTGTCTAACACTAACCGAAAATGGATCAAACACCTCAATTTCAAATATTCAAGGCACATTCATAGCACATTCATGTTGTTCATCATACATTCAACTAGTTCTTCATTTTAGGGTCTTCATTTCACAACATGCTTCATCAATATAATTTATCCTAGCATGAACTCAAGTTGATAACATCATCGGTTCCTACATCTAGCACATTCAAATAATGTAATAACATGCTTAAATCAGATTTATTACCCACATGCTAATCCGATTTCATGAACACAAACCCCCCTCATTTATACATAACATAACTAACCCATTCGGATTCAAACCCATATAGAACCGATTACTAATGTTTCATCATCACATAACAACAATCCTAGCACCGATTATTCGAGGAGTATATATTCATCATGTATAAAAACTTAACAAGCAAACACATTATCAAACAACTTCATCATACATAACTATCAACCGAAACACATCATTATCAACCGAAATATCACACATCACATAAATCACTAACCGGTTAAGTTTTCAAGGGGGATCTTAAGCTTGAACCGAGAGCTCTTGTGTTGCCGGTTGAATCCGAGAAGGAGGAGAAGAGATGTGATGTTTGATTTCTAAGGTTTTAGTGAGAGAGAGAGGGAGAGTGTGTGTGTGTAGGAGAGTGTGTGTAGGTTGCCCAAAAATGGCAAGGTTGGCCATCAACCAATGTTATATACTCGTTTGATGCACCCTAATGGGCTTCCGGATGGATTAAATGGCCCAACCGGCCCACTGTCACACTGTTCACTCGAGACCGCATGGTCTCGAGTCGGGTCCTTGTGTCTTGGTTTCGGTTCACTACTTGTGTAAACTATACTATATACGTACATATTGATAACACATAGCACATTAAAATAATTCGCAACTTTCATCGGCTAATATATAAACACATAACGTTAAACCATGTTACATCGAGATACAAGAAAGGGTTTTAAATTTCGAGTTGTCACAACCAACACTGGAGCATCAACAGGATGATCATCAACAGGTACATCATCAACCAAAGGAGCAACAGCAGGTGCACCGGCATGATCAGGGTCATGCTCAAATGCGGGGTCAGGAGCAATATCTGGCTCAAGGGCCACAGCAGGCTCCGGATCAACAAACTCCATGTCAAAGTCAGCTGGATCAGCAAACACAGGATCGGCAGGGGCTACGGGATCCTCCATGGGCTGATCTAAATGAATAAACTCAATGTCATGATCGGGATCAAAGCCAGGTGGAAAAACAGGATCCGAATCGTCATCAACATCTTGATCGAACTCAAAACTAGGTGCAGGTGCAGCAGATGACGCCATATCAGGGCCTGTGTCATGTGAATGGTGCTGCACTCCCTGCGCGTGTGAAGGTGCAGATGCCACAGACTCAAAGGAGTCTGGGACAGGTGAATGAACGGGTGCCTCCTCTGCAGGAGCATCAGCAAGAAGTAGGAGATCGTCAGCAGCAATATGGGCCTCGCCCTCAAAGTCATCCTCGAGTGGGTCCTCATCAAACAAGTCGACGTCGTCGTCAACGACTATGTCGAGGGGCATATCAACAATAGGGTAAGCGACAAGGGGTAGATGAGCAGGGATCACCGCGAGCGACAAATCCCCAACAAGATGGCCATCAGCGCCTCTACTACGACATCGGGCAGCGCAAAGGGCTGGAAGTCATCATCGTCCGTGCTGGTAGTATCTGAAGTATACACCTCGTGCTCTGATGAAACTATGTCATCTGATACTATAGGCATGGGGTCCGTAGTGTCTGACTCTCCAGTACCAGATGAAGGCATGACGTCTGTAACACAAGCACACATATGCACAAATAATCAATCACATAGACAAATAAACATGTTAGTCACCAATAAGCAATCAAATAGTTCTCCTAGTCCCACTAGCCTAACCTCCCAGCCTCTCAGACTGAACCTCCTAGTCCCACTAGATTAATCTCCCAGCCTCTCAGACTGAACCTCCTAGTCCCACTAGATTAACCTCCCAGCCTCTCAGACTGAACTCGCTAGTCCCACTAGACTACCCTCCCAGTCTCTCAGACTGACTCTCTGGCCTCTCAGACCAGAACCTTCCCAATCTCTCAGATTGGCCCTTCAGTCACCCTGACTGAATCCCTAAATTTTGAAAAATGTGCTCAACTTTTTGTTTGTAAAAATATTTTGTACTCTGGATCTGGACGTAGTGTATGCAATGTAAAAATGTTTTCGTGAGAGCCCTAGTGATCATAGTCTACACTCGAGAAGGAATCCTAGTTCGCTATGATCAAAGCTCTGATACCAAGCTGTCACACCCTGGCTTTGCGGAAGCGTGGTAAATTTGGTGTGACTTCTTAATACCATAGCTTAATCACAACAAAGCTATATAAAAGTAAAACCATGCAGATCATCCATTGATTTAAGTTTTAAAATAAAAGTACCACAACATAGTTTTAAAATGTCGACACATGCAACGGAATTACAACATAACAAAATAAAAACATTGTTCAGAAGACATAACCACAAACATAAAACAGACGCAGTTTAAGAACTGTGACTCGTCCAGGTAAAAGCCACAACCCCTAAACTTTGATGATCCCATAACTCTTACGCAGTGTGAAAACGTAGCATACCGTGCCAGATCCTTAATTCCTTGAAATACATGTAAGTTGGAAAAATCAACAAAAATGTTGAGCGAGTTCATGTGTAGTGAGTATGTAAAACCTTTGTAATATGAAAATCCCTGGTATGTAGCAATTAAGGAAATAAAGAGATCACCAATGGTTTGCAAGGCCATTGATATGTGTGAAGTGCAGCAGGAAGACTCAAACCTAGCAGATTTTTGCGTCGGGTACCAAGTCACCCCGAGGTCCGTACTGTTGGGCCTGGGGCTGGGCTCGCTACACCCAGATAGATCTACCGCTAAAGACCCTCGGTCCTACAATGAGGATTAATGGCCTCCAGTTCCCGCCTACCCACTCACATGATCTAAGTAGTAACCCTCCTTACGCTAACCATACCATGTAAAAAGTATTCGTAAATCGTAGTAACATGTATTTCACCCCCGAAGTATAAAACTGAAAACAATTCAGAGAAAAGGGGGGACATGAACTCACTGAAGGCGTCTCGAAATAGTAATCTCCCAGTCAACCTGCTGCGTGACGACCTACACGTACTAACTTCTATTAGACGGACGGCCGTGCCTTGGCTTAAGGTTTAACGTTTTTGGGAAATAGTTAGACAACTATTTCGTGTTTACACTTCGTAATTATGTATTAATTATATTCCTTCCCAAGGATGGGGGTTTTAATACATGTGCATTTTCTTATAGTCCCAAAGATATATTATCAAGTCCCACTTAATAAAATATATTTTAATTCATTTGTCTAAAATATTCTATCTCTAAAATATACATATTTTATTCCATTCAAATTTTCCAAAATAATACTTTTGTCAAATACGCATGTAAGAGTATTTTTCTTGAAAATACATAAGTTACATTTTAAGGTTCGTGTGATAATAATAATACCGGTGTAACTTAAATATTCATTGTGAAGGCGTTGGTATTATTTTGGAGTCGTTAATATTCAGTATGTTCCAGTAGTATTATTTTTACTCTAAAAATAATATTTATGTAGTTCACAAAATAATCATAAAATTCACACAAGTGTTACTAAGAAAAATATATATTCTAAATATATATTTAGCAAGTTTTATTTATGAAAATTCCACCTCCGATACTTGGAGATTTTGTAATAAAATCATGGCGAACTTTATTTGGACAATTAAGTTAAAAATATATTCATAACACTTGATGTAAAAATATTTTCCAAGTGTTATATTTCTGGAAAAATTTCGCCAGAGTTTCCTCTGTAACTGGAGGTGGCCACGCTTACTAGCGTATCATTTTCTTTTCAAAATTCAATCAACAACTTTTCCATCATCAACAAACAATATTCAAACATTAAACTAGTCAAAACAAGTATAAATCGCAAACACATGAACTTGTAAGTTATGTGAAAATACGTAGTAATCTTCCAACATTTTTAGTAGATCTTTCTATCTTTAAAAATAAAAACGGTTTCTTGAAATCTTTATTTTCAAAGAACATGTAACTTTACAACTTCTTAGTCGAAAATTACGAAAATATTTCTTTGTTAAACCCTTTTGTCACACAAGTGTTTACACACTTGTTTGTTCACAAAAATGCTTTTAGTCATGAAAGATCCGACTTTTAAACGTGGTTTGCATCTTACACTTGGTTCTTCGAAAATACCACTTGTAGATCTTTAGATCTACTAGTTTAGAACTCCATTTTACAAGAAAAACTATTTTTACACAAGTTCATGTTTATGTATGAAAGGGTTCGTCATCTAGTAACTTTCCTACTTAACATAATGCTAGTTCATGTTCCATGAACATGATCTAGCGTGGTTAGATGACGATCCGTTCCCCTACTAGCAACCAACAACATAAAATAACCATTACTAAACAAGATTCATGAGTTTTACACCATTATTTACTCTTTAACCATCATGTTCATCTTTCTTACAAGACTTTTAGTTTTGTTTTCGCATGTTCTTGATTTTTATCCGTTAAACTTCTTATTAACCACTTTAGACAAGATCAAGAGGGTGTTTAGAAGCACTTACAACTAGCTCAAGGCTAGGGTAGAATCAAAGCGAAAACAAGGTGGTTAATAGCGATGTAGAGAGGTCCTTGTGATTCCGTAAGCACCGGGTCTCCTCGTATGAACTCTAGCACCTTGGGTTGTATGTGGTTTAACAAGATCGAAATTTGAAAGTGATGGTGGGTGTGGGGGAGCTTGCGGCCGAACACAAGAGAGGGAAGGAGAGAGTGTGCAATTTTGAGTTGGTGTTTATGTGAATGTGATGGACCTTTGTTCTTATTTATAGACCATTCAATCTTAATTAACCATGGGATAATGTGTTAGCAAGATATTAAACATCATGGAATAAAATATTCAAAAATAGGTGGGGTGTGTCCCCTTGGGACCGATTCGGTTATGGGGGGGGGGGGGGTAATATGGTTGAATTTTAATCATATAGTTAGTGTTTAGTTAGTTTAGTTAGAGGTTAAAATTAGTTATTAGTGTGTTATGAAATATAACAGGTGTTAGGGTATTCGGGGACCCTAACTAGCTCAGAAAAGGAAAACAATGTCATTGACAATATTTTTATGTTCCGGGTAAAGTCCAGTTGTTCGGTTGGATACTGATCCGTTAAAGTGCTTCATAAGCATTTAAAGTGTGTTTAATCTTATTTTTAGTGACACAATGAATTCCAGACTCTTTGGAAAGTGTCTAGTATTATTTTCCCATGTTTTTGCACTTTACTAGTTAGCTTAAATGCTGAATTTTGTATTAAAGTGCAGAATTTTGTGTTTAGAACATGTTTTAGTCACATCCGGTCACTATAACTAACACCTAGTGACGCAGTTCTACAATCCTCACCTCCCTACACTCCCTACTAGTGTAGTAAACTATTCCCAGCTCATACTGGCCTTAGAGACAGTGTCTGTCTGGCGCTGGCTAAGTCAGCACGTTTACTGGGTTATCCGTTCATTGTGCTACTGTGCTTTTGTGCATCAAGTTTGTCACTATAGTTCTGTGTAAATAAATGGAGTGACTGCAATAAGGTATGATGCAAGTATATGTATGTATCAGAAATCACGTAGCAGTTTATCCACAATTGTAAGCAAGCACAGTAATTAAGCATTAATTAAATATTAATTAATTTGTACGGATACCTGATTTGGTGAGGGTTGTCACAATATTATCTCCTCCTGATACTTTTAGATCAGGTATGTTGCTTCATTAAAAACCTTACTAAGAAAACCCATTGGGATAAAACTTAGTTAAGGGAAAAAGAGTGCAACTTATATAATGCTCCCCCTCATTTTTACTTGTATCCTATAAGTGACTCAGGTTCGGCTTCTTTGAAACTTGCTCAAACTTCGTAATCCATTGATGTGCAGCTTGGTATGTTGGTTGATCCATTAATGTCAAATCCTTCAATAAGCATTGATGTATGATCTTCATGTGAAATTTTAATTGCCATCACTTATAAGTAGATACCACAAGATCCATGAATATGTTTTGTTACATTCCCTGCACTTACAAAACTAACCAAACTTGTTGATGGGTTAGTAAAATATGAATCCATATCTTTTTTACCTTAAGGGTATAAAAATATATGTTTTACCCATTACATTATCTCCTCACTATACACGAGTTATATCTTGTCAATGAATTTCATGACATGTGTCTGTGTATAAATACTAGCAAGATATATAATTCGTATTTTACTATGGTACTTCTAGACCAATGATCTTTACTTCTTTGATAGGAGATGATAAGAGTCATTTTCTATACCAACTACTTTGACATCATAAAATGTACGGATACCATAAGCTTTGTGCGTATGAAAATGTCCACCATCTTCTAGATGTATTATGATTGATGGATAATAATAATACAAATGCTTGTTCTACATATCAAGCCACATATTTGCAATACTATCTTTAATTTGCAAATTCTTCCTTTAATAACTGAGCTCATTTTTATCTTTTCAGGAGATTCAATGATATCATCAACATATATTAAAATACTCATAAACCTCATATTGTTCTTTTAATGAAAGCAAATGGATTCACTACAATTTATGTATTCCTCTCTTTGCTGAGCTCATTAGTAAGTCGATTATACCACATTTGAATCGACTATTTTAGTCCATACTATCTTTTTTTAACTTTATAAATATACATTCCCGTACTCCTTTCCACTTTGATCAACAATGTATGTGCATATACTCTTTAGGAGTGTTGACACACAAACCTCCTCATTGAATTTATATTATATGCAAAGGATGTCTTAAACACTTGCTTCATTTGCAAAATCCCTATCGTACCATGTTTGTACACTGTGTACATTGAGATGCCATAATAACCAGGTACACATTTTCTATGTATGTTAATTGGAGTATTGGTGCACAATAATTATATCCATAAGGTGTTTCAATTAACCTCTTAAGAACTCAAATGCTTTAGGATACTCATGGGGAGTTCCAGTTATATTCAATTCAATAACGTATACAACATGTATACGTATTCGGATCCGAATTTATATAATAATCATAATATTCTCGAGAACTTATTTTATATAACTTAGTATCAAGTGATACATAACTTTCATAAGACGCATGTCAATTCTCTTTTATATGTTACCAGACTAATAAGATATTGGAAAGTCAAAACATCCACCACGGGAGAATACGTCTCCTCATAATCAGTAATAAGTCTTTGCAAAAATTCTTGTGCCACCAATTTTGACTTATTTCACTTAATTTGATTTTCATATGATTCGCGTAAAAGACACATTTGTATCCAACATATTTTACAACTTTAGCTGTATGGACTGTTGTTCCAGAAAATTTCCATTTCATTAGAGAACTAAACTTTGCCTTATTTGCGTCTTTCTATTTTGGCCAATCATTTCTTAATATTCATTCATAGGCAGATCTTAAATCTTGATCCTCGTCATTTAATCATTTTAAGCTCTACATTATATACAAAAGTATAACGACGTCGATTTTTATTTCGATTCCATACATATCTTAGACATGATACAACTTATTGAGATCTCTTTATTTTCAGGTACCTGAGGTTCTTCTTGAACCATCATGTCTATTGTCTCTTCAGTAGATCTTATTACTATAACCTCGACTTGACCATCTTAATTACTTGCTCCAATTTTCGATGACTTTTATTATTGGAATCGACTAGTCTACCACGCTTCAGACGTGCAATAGACTCATTACAAAATATGTGGCTGTCCTCTTGGACACAAATATAACTGGAGCATAAGCAGTTGATTATGTGACTTACTTAGTCACTCTATTTAGGTCAGTGAACTTGTCTGGTAATTTGTTCTTTAATTTTGGGAAATGAATTATACTTTATACTTCTAGTTCATAGTTTATAGTCTGAGGATCAAGATGACATGATAATTCATTTCACTTTTCACTTTCCAACTGCTTGTTATCTCCCTCTAATGTTGGGAACATTCATTCACTAAAGTGAAAACCAATGAGCCATAAACAAATTTCTCACTAATGGCTTTAAGTATTCAATCATATACGATTATTTATACCCAAGATATTCTCAAACTTTTTAGAAGTCCCATCTTTGTGCGGTTTGGTGGATGAGTTTCAATATATGTCGCACAACCAAAATCTTTGATGAGACATCTTTGGTTTCTGACCAAAAACCAACTGTATGTGGAGAACTATAACTTATTGGCTTGATGTGAATTGATGATGCTATATATAAATTACATGTACCTAAATGAACTTTTGCTCCTCTCATGATCATTGGCTTTTTGTAACCAATAGTAATCTGGATTAATATGCTTGCTATCACATTAGCTAAGCCACAATCACACAAGCTTCAGGTTGTGGATTTGATAACCATTTAGACGATGCATCGATTTCAAAATACAAATTGGTATCATGTCGGGATACACATATTCCCTTATTATTTCCAAAATATTTAGGGATCTAAACCATACTTTAGTTGGTATATCATTAACTTTCCTTGAGAGCAAATATTGCATGCACTTAACAAGAATAATCTTGTAGTTCTTCATTAAATTTCACATCATTATTGACTCGGTGTGGTCTAACCGATCATGCCAATTAATCAAATACTCATGATTCATAAACTTTTGATTTATGATCAATATCATAAGATGTGAGATAACAATGTGTTCATATAATCACTTCCATAATTCCTCACTTCTAGTGGTCAATCTCATTGTGACCATTATTACAATTTTGATAGTCGATCTCATTATTAACTTGGCTATCTTACAACTTTTGATAGCTGGATCTCATTAGTAACATGATCAGCATTATAAGTTTCTCAATTACATCCATCATCCCGACATTTTCAAAGATCTTATAATCATATTCACTTCAAGGAATGATGTAAACCAACCAAATTTCATGGTTCGGACAAACGGATATGAAATCATTTCAAAGTTATCATTTCAAAGTTGTTATCCTTGTTCCATAATATTGCTACTTTAGCATATTTGAGATCGACAAATGAAAATTGATTTATCCGATTTTACCTTGTAAATAATCTTCTCTTTGCATAACACCATAGAGAAGTAATTACATGTCCAAATCATATAAGGTCTAACATCTTATGACCTTCAACAAACTCAATATGAGATTTAGGGAGTATGACATTTTGGTGTCATGTCTAAACTTTTGATTCTCTTTCATGAGAGATATAAAATCATTTTAGATGATCGATTGAATACTACAAATGAGTATATGATAACATATGAAATACACAATATAAAATAAAGTCGAATTATATAATACATGGCATCATAATATAATATGTGACCACATAAAACAATTTATTATTATCACAATATGTGACCACATAAAAGTTGGTATGAAAACTTTATGAAATATGCGTTTTCATCACACTTAAAAGCAAATATTTAAATCATATGTATTACCTGTAACCAATTAATATTTTTCACTTTTGATAACATCATTTAAGATAGAAAATTCATTAATTCTATTGTATCCATGGTTCAATCATCTCCACCGAAATCGACCACAAGACCAAAAACGTTTGTACAAAATAGTATTTGTACGAAATACAATTTCATATGTTGAATCGAAATAACATTACTTGTTAATCTTGAACTTGTAGTAATACCGTATTTTTAAAGCACTACACCATAAAAACCTTTTGTATTTCTTAAATTTTGTGTAATATTTATAATCATACAAACCACACATTGGAGCACGTATCTAAGATACTTCATAGTATTCTTTGGAACATAAATGTATATTTATATAATTCAAGTAGAAACATAAAAAGTATTTTTGTTGGACCGGTTTCCGACCCTAAACAGTCAGTATAAGGTAGTTCATCTCCAAATACAAAGGCGGAATCAATGTAAATGAAGTAACACAGCAGTTCCTTTCAATTCCTTCTCTATTTATGCTTTCTGAATGCAATTTGACAGAGTTTCGTTACACAGCATATGACTAGGTTTCGCTCCAAAGGTCTGACTGAATGACCGGATTTCGCTCATGATGACTATATATAGTTCCTGTGGTTTCGCTCATATGACATGACACAAAAGCGAAACCTCTCTAAAACCGTATGAGCGAAACCTCTAATGACTAATAAGCGAAATCACCTATACTAATGTTCTTATAAGCGAAACCTATTACATTAAAACCTAATTTCGACTTTTAAGCTCCTATCTTGACCTATCTTGACCTAAGACTTAATACAAACGTAGTCAACAGACATTTCGTGCACCAACAGACTCCCCCTTGGATGTTGACGAAGTCTTCAGCTTCGAGTCTTCAGTCTTGGTCTTTTCTCCAACTCTCTGTCTTCTCATCAAAAGCATTCTATCTTCACAGGTTCACAATCTTGTCCTGGCTCCATCTTCAGACTTCCCTTTGACCATTGATCCAGACTCCCCCTTTCACAGACTCCCCCTCTCAATATGTTAGAATCTGAGGTCTTGATCTGGTTCAAACTTTGACAATTTAGCTTCCGTGGGAATGATAAAGTCCAAAACCTGTGTCTCAAACATCAAACATTACAAACCATCTTTTCAACAATAAATCACAAACTCAATCAGTTTTAGAAATCCACTCAAGTATTCAGGTCCAAGTTAATGACCCTGATCACTCGATTATTCTACCAAGTTCAACTTAATGACCTTGGTTGATCTTTTGACGAATCAAACTGATTTTGAAAACATTTTCAAACATTTTCTGAAAATAACAAGTATCAAGCTAATGAACTTGTTTATGACTTTCAATAATTCAAACTTCAACAAGATAAGCTCTCCTCATTCTTCAGTCCAGAACCTCCTGCATCTGCTTCAACTTTCCAAGAATCCGACAATCAACTTTCTACTTTGGTTTGTCAAAAATAAAGCAGAAATAAAATCTTTTTGGATTTTATGATGTGTTCTAAACTAAGAAATGAAATGCAGAAAACTTAAATTGCAGAAAGTAAACAAAGTAAACTATTTACAAACTTATTTTTGGCGAGCGTGTCAGGGAATCATATCAGCTTTTCAGACAAATTACTAGTACCGTTAAGCTTCATTTCATGCTCAGACTTAAACAATTCACCTCGATTGTCGATATACTGATCCATCTTAAATTCTCACACAAAGTTTAATCTATTCAGGATACGATTTAGATGTTTTATGAACTTAGCTCATTCATGTGTCCCACCTCTTGAATATACTCCCGTATCCAGAATCCCAATATTCAGTCTTACAGGTGAGTATACTACAATGATATCTGTACATAAATTAGGTAATGCGAGGGCCGAGGGATCTCAGGTCGATACTTTCGTATGCGCAGAGAGATATCAGCTTCGACTTTTCAGTATGTCCCCTTTAGAGGATCTTTTAGTTACAACAGAAGAGACTATCAATTTTATTGTTTCATCAGCATGCTGAGGGTTTATGCTATGTTTCAAGCATTTGCAGAAAGTATTATCCAAGGACTAGGTCAGAACTTCCATTCAGCAGAAGTCCCGGAATAATACCCCAGACATCATTGAGTATAAAAACCTAGTATATCAGAATACGAGACCTTTCAAACGAGATTTCAGGGGTTACCTATATATCCAAGTAGTGTTCCCCACGAATTTCACAAGTTTGAAATTTTAGGGTTATATCCCGAATAAATCTACTAAATGTGCGAAAACCTATCGACACAACATTAGTGAGACTGTTTAACTCATTTAGACTTTACAATTCTTTAGCATACTGTAATTGTCTAGCCGATGTACTATCATTTTCCCTATATACACAAGCTCTTTTTCAGATTTTATATTGTTTTTGGATTTTGAAATTTTTTACTGTTTTTGTATTTTTGCATTTTTTACTGTTTTTTTATTTTCTGAAAATATATCTATTTACATCTATCTACTCCCCTTAAATACCAAAACAGGTAAAAAATCGACAAACCATTGCAGATTGTTTCTCATCTTCATCCGCAACAGTACTCTCATCAACGCCCACAATTCCATCCGACACCGAAAGAAGCTCCGTTCAATTTTAACAAATATTTAAACCAATTTTTATCAAAAGCTTTGGTATGTAAATCAGCTTTCTATTCGTCAGTGTGGATTTTCTCAATTCGTATCAACTTTTTCTTGAAACAATCGCGAATAAAGTGATGACGAATTTCTATGTGTTTAGTTTAACGTGATGTACTGGATTCTTTGTTATGTTAATAGCGGCCTCATTATCAACAAAAAGAGGTGTGTTAAGAAACTGCAAACCGTAGTCGCGCATCTGTTGCTGTATCCACAGGATCTGACAGCAGCAACTGCTAGCAGACACGTACTCCGCTTCACATGTAGATAGCGCCACAGACGTTTGTTTCTTACACTGCCAGGTAACCAATCTAGGTCCAAAGAACTGGCATCCTGCAGTTGTTGATTTTGTATTGACTTTGCAGCATCCGAAATCCGAATCGGAATACCCTTCGAGCGTAAAGTCGCCTTTCCTAGGATACCACAACCCCAATGACGGAGTTCCTTTCAGGTAGCGTAATATCCTCTTCACAATAATCATGTGCGAAGCTCTCGGGTTAGATTGATATCTTGCTGCGAGGCACGTTGGGTACATGATATCAGGACGTGAAGCAGTTAAATACATCAATGAACCTATCATGGATCGGTAGAACGTTTCATCAGCCCTGTCTCCGGTGAGATCTGGGTGAATCCCATGATTTGTTGCAAGTGGGGTAGCAGCTGGAGTAGAACTTGACATCCCAAATTTCTCTAGAATATCACGAACGTACTCCGTCTGGTGAATGAAAATTCCCTCAGGTAGTTGTTCAACTTGAAGATCCAAAAAGAATTTCATCTCCTCCATTGATGACATTTCGAACTTTTGCTTCATCACTGATTCAAAGTCTTTGCACAGACTTTCATTCGTCGACCCAAAAATTATATCGTCTACATAAATCTGTACTATCAGAAGATGACCGTCGACCTCTTTAGTGAAGAGAGTGGCATCCACTTTTCAACGAATGAACTTGTTGGCTAGTAGGTGTTGAGACAACGTCTCGTACCAAGCTCTCGGGGCCTGGTGTAAACCATACAGCGCTTTGTCCAGTAAGTAGACCTTGTTTTTGTGGATTGGGTCAGTAAAGCCCGGCGGCTGACCGACATAAACCTCCTCTTTGACCTTCCCATAAAGAAACGCCGATTTTACATCTAGCTGATATACTTTGAAGTTCTTCCAAGATGCAAATGCAAGGAAAATTATGATTGCTTCTAGTCGTGCTACAGGAGCATAGACTTCAGTAAAATCAATCCCCTCCTGTTGACTAAAGCCCTGAACAACGAGTCTAGCCTTGTTTCGCACAACAACTCCTCTGTCGTCTCTCTTACACTTAAATACCCATTTTGTATTGATTTTTCTATGACCATCCGGCAAATCCACTAGCTTCCACACTCCCAACTTTTCAAACTGACTTAACTCTTCTTGCATCGCAATGACGCAAGAGTCTTCAGTAAGTGCCTCTTTGTAAGTTCTCGGTTCGATCTGCGAAATGAAACAACTTAATGAAAATTCAGTTTGTAAAGGTGCTACTGTAGAATAAAAACATGTAAGGCCCTGGTCAATTTGACGTCTCGTGCGAACGCCTGCTTGCAATTCTCCTATGATCAACTCCTCTGGATGATATGAAAGAGTTCGCGGCATTACTTCGCTTGGAACATCTACATTGCCTTCCAGATTAGTAACATTCTGATCTGCATCTTGTTCACCAACTTTGTTTGTTTGACTTGAAATCTGGATCTGCTCCCCCTCAGAGTCTGAATCACCATGATCAAATACTGGCATGTTCTCAGCTTCTTGATCATTATTCACATCCGACTGATTACCAGGAGCAGCTTCATCATCATGATCACCAGCATTGCTAGGACCTGCTTCATCATCATTTGAAGTTTCCCGAGGTCGTCTAGAATACTCAGCTGGGAACCTTTGCTGCGACTCATATTCACGCAAAATATCCAGCACATCAAAGAAATCTTCATCTTCCTCTGATTCTTCCTTCATGTCAAACGAATCCCATAGTTTGTCATAATGATAACGCCATGAATCACCAGGATTCTGCGGCGGCATAGTATAACCTTGACATTCAACATTTCCAGCTTCAATAATCCGCTTCTCACTTGGAACGAAGACACGTCGCATCGGATTTGCATAACCAACAAATATTCCCTCAATGCACTTCGGGCCAAACTTTCCATGAGGCTCTATAACAGTACAGGGTGACCCAAACGGTTCTAGGTACTTCAAATTCGGTTTACGGTTATTGATTAGCTCAAAGCACGTTTTGTTGAACTTCTTGACAGTGAGAACCCTGTTGAGCGTATAGCATGCGGCGGAAACAGCTTCAGCCCAAAAATTTATCGGTAACTTTGAATCTGCGAGCATAGTTCTAGCCGTCTCGATTAGCGTCCCGTTTTTGCGTTCTGCGACTCCATTCTGTTGCGGAGTGTACGGAGCACTAAACTCATGCAATATACCTCTTTCATCACAAAATTCTTCCATCTTGTTGTTCTTGAATTCAGTACCATTATCACTTCGAATTCTTTTGATGCGCCTTTGGTACAGATTCTCAATTCTCTTGAACAACGTCATCAAACTGTCAAATGTTTCGTCTTTCGTCTTCAAGAAAGAAACCCACGAAAATCTGGAATAATCATCAGTAACGACCAAACAGTAGTAATCTCCTGTAATACTTTTGACATTCACAGGACCAAACAAATCCATATGAAGTCTTTCCAGAGGTCTCGAAACTGAATTGACTTGCTTTGTAGGGTGTGCCTTTTTCTTCTGCTTGCCTTTGACACAGCTAATGCACTCCCCTTCCAGATGAAAACCTTTGACATGAACTCCAAGAACTAAGTCATTGTGCACCAAGTGATTCATCTTCCTTAGGTGAATATGCCCCATCTTGCGGTGCCACAATCTCGATTCTTTCTCAGTTGCTCTGGACACAAAACAGTGAGCCTGACCCGTGGTTGTAGTAGCTACGCTCATATCCAACACGTACAGATCATTGACTCTTGGAGCCCTCATGATAATCCATTCCTCAGGTATTACAAATCCCGGTTTCAAGATCAAACATTCTTTGTCAGTGAAATGAGTAGTATACATCCTGTCACAGATCTGGGAGATACTCAGCAGATTATTCTCCAGCTCAGCAATGTAGTTAACTCTCTCAAACGTCACAATCCCGTTGGATAACGTTCCTTCACCAATAATCCTTCCTCCTTGATTACCCGCAAAACCTACGTAACCACCATTGATATTTCTCACATCATACAACAATGCAGTCTTTCCTGTCATATGTCTTGAAGCTCCACTATCCATGATCCATCTGGATACAAGTTTTGGAAGATCCTGCACATAACAAAATATGACTTAACCAACTTCAATAAAGATGCCGATTCATGCTTCGCGATCAAGGAAGCTCCGGCAATTCAAACTGCTTAATCAAACATTGAGTCCACCCAGGCCTCATTAGCCTTGGGTGTAACCTTGACTCTCGCAATTTGAATTTTGAAGTTTTCAGCCTTCAAAGGTGGAAAATTTGCATCATAATCAATTTGAATTGAATCCTCAGAAGGTGAAATCTTTTTCTCAGTTTTTGGCTTCCAAACTTGTTGAGATAATGCAACCCGCTTGTAAAATTTATCATTTTTAATTACCACTTTCTTTACGGGTTCATTTTTCACTTTGGTGTTATCATTTTTCACACTCTTTTTCTCAACAACCATTGGTGGTTTACCCTTCACATCAACTTTCTTCTGTTGAGTCTTCACAGTTTCAGTCTTAGGCTTCACATTGGTACACTTTCATGCAATGTGACCAACTTGATTACATCTGAAGCATGTTCGAGTATCAACTACCCGACTTTTGCCTTCAGACTGAGACTGTGAAGCTCTCTTCTCAAAGAACTCTTCATTTGATTTTGAAAAAAATTCTTTCTCTTCATCAGCAAGTGAACTCGAATTGTTCACAAACTTTTTCTTCTCAATCAACTTCTTGTTTTGAACATTTCTCTTCTGATAAGACTTACCCCCCTGATAACCACCCGGCCAATTGTTTCGGTTGTTATTATAAAAATGCGGTGGAACTACAGGTTTCTTGTAATAAGCTTTATCTTTCATTTGTCTCTTTGTTTAACTTAAATTGTTCACTTCTGACAACTCAACTTCAACCAACTTGAAAACATTTGTCAATTTGTTCACATTAACATTCTCAATCGGAAACTCAGAATCCGAAAACAACTTATCTGAACCTAACATCTTGTACATGACAAGATTTGATTCTTCATTTAAATTGTTCTTGGACTTTTGTTTCGGAATGTATTTGTCCAAGAAACACCCATCTTCCTCAGTAGTGTCACTATCCGTTTTTAGCACATTTTCAACAACACCTTTTACAATATCATTCTGGACACTATCGTCATTGGAAGATGTGAACGTGACATCAATTGAATCCGGAAGATTCATTTCACTTTCTTCTTCGATTTCAACCAACCCAGATTGCTTTTTCGTGTAATTATCCAAAATCGGCGGTGGAACTCTATGAAAACCCACCCCGGTTCCATCAGAATAAACATCTTCGCCAGCTTTGTTTTTCCCGATGGGTTTGGGAACAATGTGTTTCAAAACAAAGCTTGCGGAGCTGTAACTATTAAGCTTCAACTGGATTCGCTCGTTTTCAATTTCAGCCTCTTGAAATTTAAGTTTCAGTTTAGCGATTTCATCCAGTTGTTGATTGATTGATTCTTCTTTTACTCTAAGCACTGCTTTTAATTAAATGTTTTCTTTATAAGTTTTACCGTTTCGATCATCATTATCTTTCATTGTGCTTTTGAGTTTTTCAAACTTCTCAGAAATCTGACGGTTTTCAAGAATTAACTTTTCATTTTCCTTTTTAACTCTTTCATGATCAATTTTATCATTTTCAATTTGGTTAGTTAATTCTTTTATCCGTTCAGTTGAAGCTTTAACTCTTTTGTCATGATCAAGAATTTGATTCTCAACGCTTCTGACTTTTGCTGTCAGATCATCAACTTTCTTTCCGTTGAGATACGTGACTGTATTACAAAATTTGCACTCTTTGATGCAATTTTTGCAATCAACATTTCCATCAATTTTCTTACCTGACACATTTGTTGACAAGTTTGAGCTGACCTGGCTTTTTGACTCAGACACGGAGTTAGAGTCTACCTCAAGTGCCTTAGCAGCCAGCACTTTGTCAGCTATTTTTCCGAGGTTTTCAGCAGTTAACTCCTGCGTTGTGTCAATAACCCCAGTGTCAACTTTCTTTGCCTTCTCTATTTCTTCTTTCTCCTTCTTCTCTTTTTCTTCTTTCTCTTTCTCGTCTCCAGTTCCCCACCATTTATTCTGCCAATAATCATCCTCATCTTTGAACTCCTTGATTATGGCTTCCAGATCAAGAGTTTTGTCATCGACTGCAATATTTCCATATGGGTCAAGATAACACTCTCTGTCCGGATCCCATCTTCTCGCTCTCTTCGCTTCCAGATAGATACCAGATATTCTAATTATTCTGTTTTCAGCCAACATTTTTCTATGTTTATACTTTTTCTCTTCAGTTCGGTTATCTTTCCAAGGAATAGGTTCGTTTTTCGCCATGAATGCGTAACCAACCGCATCTTCCTCCGGTAGAACCTCTTGACTCCAATCATACCCCTCATCATCATAAATCACCGCAAGAGCTCTAGATTTCTCTTTGTTGTCTTCAACCTGCTTCAATCTAGGCAGCTCGGATTTATTCTGGTGATAAATTGCCTTCTTGTAGTAATCCTCTCTGAAAGGGTTCTCCGACTCATCAGCATATGCGTTTCTGCATTCTCGCTTGAAGTGACCTTTCTGCTTACACTTGAAGCACGTCACCTTGGACTTATCAAAACCCAGCTTGGTAGATGGACCACCAATTGTCTTCCTGCCGGTTATTTCCATGAAACGCTGTGCTCGACGAACAGCACTGGCTATACACCAACGAATGTCGATTAATTCCATTTCTTCAGGATCTATTTGATCATAGTCCTCTTTTGTTAAGTTGGTGTTGCCTATCTTCCCTGCTACTAACCCTTCATATGACTCCAACACAGATGCTAGAAAGATCATCTGCTGTTTAGCCGACTCCTCATCAAAATTCTGAGCATTCTTTAAGTCTATTGCGATGTTGCATTGAAACTGATTTTTTGCATCAGAATGACTTGTAGATGATGAAGATCCACTGTGATTTCCACTGCTTTGACCACTTTGACTTTCTTTGCTTGTTGTGGACACATTCTCAGCAGAAAACGCAGTCTTGGGAGAAGTTGCTTTTGGCATCATGCTTTTTGGATAATACAAATCCAAATTCTGCTGGTAAGATGAGTGATTGATTTTGTATGTCTTCTTCAGTTCCAGCTCGTGACTTTCAAGTCTCTCAATCAACAAATCCACAGTCAACTTTTCAGGCTCGATAGTGTTCTTCAACATTAGTGCATAATATCTCCAATCCATCTCGTCTGGCAATGAATCGAACAACTTGTCTACTAGCTCATCGTTAGAATACGTAATTTCATGTCTAGCTAGCTCCAGTTTCAAATGGCCAAACCTCTCGATCATCTTTGAACAGCCAAATAAATCAAATTCTTTCCTAAGAAGTTTCTTTTTACTTTTCACGATTTCAGCACTTCCTAGACATTTAGTTTCTAGCTTTTTCCAGAGATCTTTTGCATTTGAATAATCGATCAATGAAATTATGTCTTCCCGGACGGATTGAAATAACAATGCCACACATTTTTGCTCAGCCACAAATGATTCAATCTCCTCAGCTGATGTTAAAGTTTCACCATTTTTGTTTCCATCTTGATAACCGTTTTTCAGACTCCTCCAGCTGGGAAATGCAAATGCCATCAACCAATCTTCAAACTTTCTTGACCACCGACTGTATTCCTCGATAGCCATTAGCTTTGGAGGTTTATTGAATGTTCCAAAGGCACTTTCAGATTCCCAAGCTTCCTTTTTCTTCGCATTCGGCGGATTCTCATTCGTTTTGTTTGACGAAGTATCATCATTTCCAGAATTTCCAGAGAATGCGTACATGTCGCTAAACGGGTTCAAGAATATGTCATCCATCTTGAGTGTACCTGAAAAATCAGCAAAAACTTAGAAAAATTTTCGAAATTTTGAAAAACAGTGACAAATCAGCGAAATCACTAATTGGTGACAAATAAGCGAAATAGCACTGTGTCAAATGAGCGAAATAGCAATGTTGACAGAAAAGCGAAATCAGATAGGTTCCTATGAGCGAAACCCTGTTGTATCAATAAGCGAAATCAGGTTTGAATGTTCGTATGAGCGAAATAGCAATCTGTCCGTATGAGCGAAATAGTGATATTTCGAGCGAAACCCTTCGATTACCGAAAAAACGAAATCATGTTTTTAGTTGATTTTTACCATTTTTAAGCCGAATTTTAACCTGATTCTTTCTAGGGTTTGTTATTACTGTGTTTCACATGTTATATTCGAAATTCAGGCCATTTCAACCGTAGGAACCAGTTTAAATCGAAAAAGTATGAGAGAAAGTGAGTAGAAGTAAGAGAATCTGGTAGAATCAACCTGTAGTAGTATGAACTCCTCGTCCTGAGCTCTGATACCACTTGTTGGACCGGTTTCCGACCCTAAACAGTCAGTATAAGGTAGTTCATCTCCAAATACAAAGGCGGAATCAATGTAAATGAAGTAACACAGCAGTTCCTTTCAATTCCTTCTCTATTTATGCTTTCTGAATGCAATTTGACAGAGTTTCGTTACACAACATATGACTAGGTTTCGCTCCAAATGTCTGACTAAATGACCTGATTTCGCTCATGATGACTATATATAGTTCCTGTGGTTTGGCTCATATGAGATGACACAAAAGCGAAACCTCTCTAAAACCGTATGAGCGAAACCTCTAATGACTAATAAGCGAAATCACCTATACTAATGTTCTTATAAGCGAAACATATTACATTAAAACCTAATTTTGACTTTTAAGCTCCTATCTTGACCTATCTTGACCTAATACTTAATACAAACGTAGTTAACAGACATTTCGTGCACCAACAATTTTAGTACTACATTAAACAACTAAAAAATTCATGGTAACGATTACTATTTCATGATCCCTTAAATAGGATTTGAATTTCAATTCCATTATTTATCAAGACTTATAAATCTTTAAAATGATGTGAAAACAATAATTACCATTTAAGAAATATAACTTTCTTGAAAATCATTTATCAACATTTCAAACCCATTTGTAAGGATAAAACTAAATTGAAAACAAACTTGTGTTTGATGACTAAATTAATTTATATTAATAAGATAACTAATTTTCTTTTAATTAGAACCAAGATGGGGACATTTTTGTTTTTCCTCAGTGATGTAACTGTGTCCTCTTAAAATTAAATACAAAATATACGTGACTTGCTTCGCATGTATTTTCTCATCTAGTAGTTGCCTAATTTAGAGATGGGCGGATCAAACGCCATCACCCACAAATCATCTTCCCCAAGATTATTAGGGTATTAAAGAAAACATAACAATTGACATTTAGTGATAAACTAGAAATGGTCGGGAAGTATTAAAACCTATAGCCCTTTTATAATTCAAACAATTAATCCAAATATGAAATTAATACACATTAAGGAAGTTACAAATATCATAGATCGCTAGTGTTATCAAAAGTGATTATAAACTTGACGCTTAACCATAATCATATTTTATATATGCTAGAGTAGTAGTAGTAATAATAATAATAATTGTTATATCAATGCCAATATTTCCACATATTATCAAATAAATATACTATTACAAATAATATGATTTTATTTCATATTATATAAGTTTAAAACATGATGATTTAAACATATTTGATCGAAAGAATAGCATAAAGAAAAACCAAACAAAATAGAGCATCAAAATTCATACAAATTGTTTAAAAGGACATGGATTATCTAAAGCACCAAAGTGTATGATGAAATAATATAGTATTTTGTAATTCATTTAGGGATATAGCAAACTCAAATAACCATATTATAATTCGACTATAAACTTAAAGTTCAATTATTCGCTAAAACTTAGTTTATCTTACATAAAACAACAATTTCTCATAAAACGACATAATCAAATGATTTGTTGTATGGTCTAAAATTGAAGAAAAGTCAAATCAAATGCTAAGATCAAATTTGTAAATTACTAAAGGTGAAGGGCTTGTAAACAAAAACTCTAGAATCATATGTAGGAGTGAAAGTCAAAGCATCAAGCAGATGCTAATTGAGTTTTCATCATTTTTTTTAGTTTAAGTAATTAATGGGGAGGTTTAGATAACCCACCAGCATATTTCATTTTCTTAAGTGATGAATGAGAACCAAGATAAGTGAGGATTTAATATCTCACCCCATTTACCATTTACTCTAATTAAACCTTTTATTCACCCCTAATTAAAGTAAAGATTCATTTACAACCTACTGAATGTGGTGGTGGAATTCTTTTTAGAATATTAAAAGTTTTGCCATAGAAATTTTAATTTGGATTACTTTTTTCAAAAAAAAAAATTAGTTTACCAAAATTATGGTATTTTGATTTACCTTCATCATATACAAATCCTTTTTCTTTCGTGGCTGGATTTTTTTTTTTAGAACCAGGATCAAAGCATCCAAGTGTCGGTCAAATATAACGATAGGAAAAACTATGAGTATTTATTACCTGATTTGTGAATAGAGATCGATTCAGTCGTTCCTCCTTTCTGATTCGCCTATGGTCAAGACAATCGCTTCTTATTCTGGTGTCTACAATGTCAATGGACTTGCGATGGTATTACTCCATGAGTAGAGAAAAACGAACGAACTATTGCTGATAACGTGTTGTAAAACAACGGTCTATTAGCAACATGAGAACAAGACTATAGAAATCAGGTAGAAAAAAGAATATGGAGAATGTGAATTCTTAATCATTGAGTTGTCAACATACAATACAAAGAACCTTTATATATAATGTTCTTACATTAATACAAAGGACCCGAAGAGACGGGAGTTAGAATGTGGATAGTCACCATAATATAGTTTATTTATAACATGAAACTGTTTTTTTCCTCTTCATAGAAGTTTTTTCATCTTCAACGCAAGAAAAGGTTAGGGCGGTGGGTGTGGCCGGAGTGGTGGCGGCAGGATGAGGTGGTGGTGGCAAGATGTGGTGGTTAGGGTTTTAGGGTTAGCAAATTGGGGAAGATGAAGTGTACATGCAATTTTTTGGTTTTATTTATTAAACATTTAGATAAAAACATGAATTGACCAAAATACCCTTAAGTGAATAAACTTAACTAAAATTTTTACAAATACCCTTAAGTACTAAAGGACGTAGAGTGTAATGAGTTTTACAAATAAAGGATTGTGACTGTAATTATTGAAGTTAAAGACTATCCATTGCAATTCGGTACAAACATAAAGGACGAAAAGTGTAATTTACCCCGTAATTTATTAGCAAAAACAGTTACTTTTGTAAATTGATGAGTTGGGAGCACTCAAGATCTTTTTTTTTTAATTTGAATATTAACTTTTTAATAAATTAATGTTTATTAAAAGAGATTGGAAATTTTGTATCGATAGGTATATACAAATAAAACATGTAATAAAAAAATGTGGAGATTAGGGTTTTTAGGTGGACTGCACAAGTCAAATGGAGAGTTCTTGTGGGTTGGCTACTACACAAAACCAAGGGGACCCCATCGATTTCCTTTTAACCGTGAATGTAGGAGAAAAGAGTGCATGGAGAAATTAGAGCAACAAATTTTATTGATTTTGGACTCTACTGATCGAAAATTGTTGCAATCCAGGTGTTTAAAAACACCTAACAACTATCTAGAAAACATAAATCTTTGGAATCCATGATAAACTATTTCTTTAAACTCCAGGTCTCATGTAGTGAATCAAAAATCCACGTGGGAATAGCCCAGTGGTATTGGTGAGTTTAGATAAAGCTTAGGATAGGAGAGGTCAGGGGTTCAATCCCCATGTTATGCAAGTTTAGCCATTCAAAAAAAATGTAGTGAATCAAATGATCTTCACGATTATTGATGAGAGTTTATGTTTTCACTAGGTTAGAAAAGTATTGATTTCAAGTTAGGTTAATTCTAATTAAAGATGTTATATTAACTTGTTTTTTTTTTTTACTATATATTATGCCCGTTAATTTTAAGGTGAAGTCTAGTGAAATGTTGACCTGGAACGTGTGTTAATCAAACAATGATGGTAAAATACGAAACTTTTATTGAAATGTAGTAAGAATCAATCACCTTTATGCTTGAAAAGAAAGTCCAAGTTGTAAATTAATGAATGATGTAATATTATAAAAATATGTTTTTTTTACCTTTTGTCGGGTAATTAATGAGAAATTGGTTCTGGTAGACTAAATTAGCTAAAAGAAGAGAATAAGTATGATAATAATGTTAAATGACCTAGAAGAGGTTAAAACTTAGAAAGCGAAAGTTTTAATTGTATATTGTACACTTTGTAAGGCCGGAGGGTATAGGAGGGCGTCACCCGCCACATCAGCCATGTATGGCGCCCTTTTCCGCCATCGACCACCCCCTTGTTGTTAAAAGGGGGGCGTCACCGCTTGTCCGCCACCGTAATAACGAGGAAGAAGGTGTGTGCAGGTGGGGCCCACATCATTTCATCCAATGAAATCTTTTTTTTTTTTTATTTTGTTTAATAGGGGGCTTTATACCATACCATGCAAGTTAAAGGAAGTGGCTTTAAACCCCCTATATGACGTGGCGTTGACGTAGATCTGACGTGGCGTGATAAAACCCCTAAAGGCTGTATACCACACCCTCTAGTATAAGGGTTAAGACTTTGACTTTCAAAACTAGAGTCACACTTCATGACTTTGATGTTAATTGGAGGAACAATTAGAGTCTCACTTCTTGACTTTGATGTTAATTGGAGGACTAGAAAAGTGGAATATGAATATAGATTATTAAACTAGTAAAATTTTAAACAAAACAAAAAGAACAATGGGTCATCGGATCCACTATGTAAATTGTAATTGCATATGTGCTATTTGCTATTATTGGATTATCATATGAATTAAATAAAGTAGTATCTTGCACAAATTAAATATTAAGAATGGTTCTAATAATCTAGGTATTATTTTGGCCCCAAAGTCTATTTGGATCTACTCACAATCATTGAAGCATGGTTTAATAGCGGCGCAGCTTATTGTCCGTTTACCTTCTATTTCAATGTAATTTTCATTTGGAGAGTTAGTTAAATGTATTGTATTTTTCAATTGTAGGATGTTAGCAAAATTTAGTTTTGGCGCTATATGGTGAACCGGCGTAAAGTCATGATGGGGTAGACAGTAATAACGTAGATCATTAAGTCGTACGTCGATTTTACGGTTAGTAACATGAAAAAACCAACGTAGAGGCACTGTAAATTTTACAGTGTAATTACACTGAATTCTTTCAATTTTTTTATGAATACTTTTAATACATATACGCACTTGGTGTATAACTAAATTGTTACATTATTATTTATAATCATGATTGCTAAATTGTTATGATTATATGTAATAATGTAATTTACATATAATCATGGTTGCAGAAGTTGCTAGGCGTTCTTAGGTCGGTCAATTGTAGAGTTGTGTGTACTCGAAACTAGGCTAGGAGTACTTGGGAGTACTCGGACATTTCAAATTATAAAGAAATTAGTTTTCGGGAAATTATATATATGTCAAATATCATAAATTTACTAATATTTATAACAAAATACGTAAACATCAATATAAATAAAATAAATGCGTGTTTTAGATGGAACAATATTTGATAATAGTTGTATTTTTTTAAAATTATCAAATTAGTTAATTTGTGAGATAAAAGAATATAGAAAATGTAATTAAACTAGATTTTGCCCCGCCCGCGTTGCGGGGCACTAAGCCGAATATTTATCTCTCATAACATGTATGTCTGTGTTTCGGTTACTTGTATATACTACTCATAACACGATCCCAAAAAATTACATTGAGTCAACCAACTAAATTAAAACACTATCATACGTTTGCTTAAGGAAAACAAAAACGATAGAAAAACAATAATTTTAAACATGGGGCAAAATTGTAATTTTTCAGGATAAATGAGCGTGTTCCAGGCTACCTGGCACGAATAAAAATTACACCGAGTCAAACAATTAAAACAAAGCACTTCTATAGTTATGTAAAAAAAACTAAAACGATGGCATGACTGTAATTTTACACTGGGGCAAATTCGTAATTTAACTGGGAAAGCAAAGGAAAATGATGGGAAAATGTAAATTTAAATTAAGGGCAAAATCGTAATTTGGCTGGGTGGGGAAAAAACAAAACTAATGGCAAAACTGTAAATTTAAAGGGGTCAAAATTGTAATTTTGAACCGAGGGCAAAATGGTAATTTTTAGATGTGAGCAAAAGCATAATTTATTTTGAACTGGGGGTAAAAACGTAATTTTGAAATGATGGCAAAATCGTAATATTAAAGCGGGGATAAAATCATAAATTGATTGAGTCAATGGGGGAGTGTCAGGCAGTTTCCTGACACTATTCCCTCATCTTGTGTCTGTAGTTATACATTGGTGGCAAAATCGTAATTTTACTGGGAAAGCAAACAAAAACGATGACAAAATGCAAACTTAAACTGAGGGCAAAATCGTAATTTAGCTGGGAGGAACAAAACAAAACTAATGACGAAACTGTAAATTTTAAACGGGGCAAAATCGTAATTTTGAACCGAGGACAAAATTGTAATTTTTAATTGGGGGCAAAAACATAATTTTATTTTGAACTAGGGGTAAAAACGTAATTTTAAAATGATGACAAAATCGTAATTTTAAAGCGGGGACAAAATCGTAAAATAATTGGGCCCAAAGCAGGTGAACTGCTGTTAACCATACTTCATAATTGTTATAGAGGTAATGATCAAGAGAAAATACGTGAGAAAAAATCAACCAATTAATTAAAAATAGAGAGAACAATGTAACAAGATACAATTATGTCTTTTTCTTTTATTTTTAAGTTGTTAAGATTAACAAAAGAATCAATCATCAAGATTGATTTCTATATATATGTGTGTGAGTTTTCATGAGAAAACTTGAAAAATCCATAAAAATACGTTGAGGACCAGATCATGCATGAGGTCCTTAATGGGCATATGTAGTATTACGTACTTGTAATACATAATATATTACATATATGTAATAGTTCAGTTTTATTTATTTTTTTCCCATTTTTTTATTTTTTAAATATATTGTATATATATGTTATACAAAAATAAAAAAGGTATGTACATATATTACATAGTAACTAGGTTTAAAGAAGTTCGCCGCGTTGCGGCGAATTTCTTTTATTATTTAGTCTGTGTTTACATGTGTTTTGAAATCACTACAAGCGTGTTGCGGACGGAACTGCTAACAAGAATAAAAAGAAAATGTAGAAAAAAACACTAAAATATAACCGAAAGAAAATCAAGCAAAAAAGTTGTATGGTAACGATGTTGTTCGTATGAAACTCGTGGTCAGAGATGAGCAAATTGTTCTGGGTACCAGTACCAAATTTGCCAAACCGAACGATCTTAAGTACTAATTCGGTACCAACTTTTGGCGTTCCTGGCACCGGTTCCCTACCGTTTTTTACCTTCATATACCGGTACCGTAACCGGTATTTTCGGTATTAGTAATGATTCTGTATTGGTTGGCACCGAGCTCATCCCTACCCCTGAAACTAAAAAAAGAAAAAATTAAAAGTTGAAGAAAATAAAAAAAAAAGTTGTACGATACCATTGTTCGTACGGTAACCGTGATCAGGGATGAGCAAATGGTACCAGGTAGCAGCACTGAATTTCCCGAACCAAAAGATTTCCAATATCAATTCGGCACCAATTTTTGGCGTTTTCTGTATTAGTGTCGGTTTTTACCTTCATGTACTGATACCGAACAGGACCGTCCCGGTATTTTCAATACCAGTACTGGTTCGATACTGGTTGACACCAAGCTTATCCCAACCCTGGATATTAAAAAAATGATTAAAGTTAAAAAGTAAAGAAAATAACTATTATTATAATATTAATATAATAAATGTATTAAAAAAGTTATATATTATTATAATATTAAAATCACTATTCATTAGTTATATATCATGTTAGATGAAAGGCAAATGTTTTTCACATGACTACAAGCCTATGTGTAAAACTGAGGAAAAAATAACTAAGTCGATCTCTAACTCGCACATTACGACAGACCTATCAAACGGGAAAAATAAACGCGCTGCGGCGGACATGTCAAGCAGGAAAAAAAATAGATGAAAAAACGTTGAACCCACACGCACGTTGCGGCGTGTTAACTTGGAACTTAGAACGACACGATAAATGGAGAACTTATTAAAGATGAAAAATATATAAGAGACTAAAGTTGAAAGTAAAAAAAAATGTTGAGATTAAATTGCGAAAGATGAAAAGCTTTGGGTTGAAAGTAAAAAAAAAAATTAAAGGGGTTAAATTGCAAAAGATGAAAACTTTTGAATTAGAAGTGAAAAATCAAATTAATCAAAGGGGTTAAAATACCAAAGATTGAAACTTTAGACTTAAATTGTCAAAGATTGAAACTTTAGAGTTAAAAAAGAAATCAATTTCAGATTATGAAAAGAAAAGAGATAAATAAACTTAGTTAAATTGATGTTTAATAATAATATTATTATTTAATAAAAGAGATAAATAAAAAAATAAGGGTGAGAAATTACCAGAAAATGACATGTGTCCAAAAAGGATTTTTGTTTATTAGTATATATATATATATATAGAAAGATATTAATGTACGATTACTATATATTAATTATTATTATATATTAATGAATTAATTATTATTATAATAATTAATTCATTAATATATAGTAATATCTTTCTATACTAATAATAAATAATAATTAATATATAGTAATCGTCCATTAATATATAGTAATATATATAATACATTTTTTTTACATTGAGAACCTCAAGCACTTTCCAACGAGGACCTCAAAATTAACGAAGATATATAAGACTTTTCTTTTCAATTTATGATCATTAATTCATTATTGTTTTAAGTTATGTCAGATAGGTAACCTAGTAAACCAATGTGATAACGGTCTATTAGCAAAAACAAAACCTTTATATATCTGAGTTTAGAAAAAGGAGATCTTAAGTTCAAGTCGTAAAGACAATAGGGATTAAAAGAAATTTACCATTAAAAAATAAAACAGTGAAAGATTACACAAATATTTGAGTTCAAGTCGTAAAGACGACATAGATTAAAAGAAAGAGTAAACTTTCGTTTTGCTCCTTGTGGTTTGTTCACTTTAACGGTTTTGCCCCAAACTTTTCAAAATAGCCATTTTACTCCCTGATGTTACTAGTTTTTCTCTAATTTGCTCCACGGGTCTAACTCCATCCAAATCCTTTGTTAACTAGAATGACATTTTAGTAATTTTTAGATAAAAGTAAGGGTATTTTGGTAATTTAATTATAAAAATATCTCTATTTTTTTTAACGGCAAATTTGGATCACTGACGGACCACTTGAGTATCATCGTGCCACCAGCAGAACCACCCGATCATATCCATCTCTACTCGGCATAATGCCAATATACCAATTCAGGGGGAAACCAAATAAATATGGGAAAAACCCCCTTTGTAGGAATCGAACCCAGGACCTTTTGGCCCCAAAGTTTTATCCCACCCCCAAGATGCCACTAGGCTATAAAGCCATTTAAAACACACTTTCTCCTCTCCCTTCTCTCCCTCTCTCTCTCTCTCTCTCTCTCTCTATCTATATATCTATCTCTCTCTTCTCCATCACCAACCACCACCACCCATCACCGGTCACCACCACCACCATAACCCTCACTTCCGGCAACCGCTCACCAGAACCCACATCCTATAACTACCACCCTCCCATTTCCCTTGCCACTACAGCCACCTGCTACGGCCACAAACACCTCCTACGACCACCGAAACCACCCAACCCCCACCACTACAACATTGATCTGAATGTAAGGGCGGAACCCTAATGAGACTGTCATCTAATCAAGGTCTGAAGCTTTCGCCGGAACCCTAACGTCATCTAATCGAGGTCTGAAACCTTCACCGTCATCCAGCACCAGCCAGGACTGCCGCCGCTGACCACCGAGACTCAGCCATGGACGGCGGTTGGCCGCCGGAACCTTAACGTCATCTAATTCGTCTCTCTCCCTGTCTGCGTTCTTGTGTTTTCTTTTTTATATTTGGGGATTTTGATGATAAAAGTTAGGGTTAGTTTTGGTAGATTGTCACACCCCAACCGATGGCGGAAACATCGGGATGAGACGAACAAATCGCTCAAAAGCATCATAACACTATTTGTGACAATATAGATTAAATCAAATTTCATAAATGATTCAAATACATTGTTTCAAATAAAGACAAATTGCAACAAACATGGTTTATTATTAAAATGGGTATCTAGTTCCATCCTAACTTGATTTCTTCATCACTTCGTCTATCAACCAGCAACATGTATTAAAATAACATCAACAAAAATGTTGGCGAGTATACAAGTTTGATGCATAGCATAAAGTAGAATAAAAAGTTTAAGTACTCATATCCAACATGAACAACATAATACAAGTTACTAATATGCTGAAATGGTGTCACTATATGTCAAACCCAAGTTTCCAACGCAAACGCCCCAAGACTCACTCAAGGGCGGTGCGTACTCCTATAGCATAGGAGTTTAATAAGTATAAGAAGTCTAATAAGTTTCACAAGGTTAATGAGCATATAGACACGAAAAGTTTACATGGCATACGAGATTAACAAGCATCAAATTGTTTCATGTTTAAAAATGGATATAGTGTGCATATAATAAGTTTCAAGCGTTGCTTGTTTTTGTATAGAATACATGTTGCACCCAAAAGTGATAAAATAAAAATGGGATCGAGTATACTCACATTGGTTGCGTTTGTGATTTTTTGTAAGTAACGCACAAGTAAGATTGGGAATCCAAGAGAACGAGAGTGATTACCCTAAAGATTTAGAATACCACACAACAATCTTATTAATATTTATAGGTTAAATAAGATCCTACTTTCAATTGTTTGTATATTATTATTTATCTTGTAATATACCTTTAATGATATAAAGGATTATAATTAAATTGCTCTTAATTAAGTTATTAACAAAACTAGTGGTTTAATCAACTCCGCGCGCTGCGGCGGAAATTCGGTTAAAATTCAGTTCCTGTTAGTGTTTGTATGGTACACACTTGATATAGTAATCAAAGGAGAAATAAACCCAAATTAGAGATAATAATGATTCAATAAAATAACTAATTTGTATGCTATTTAACGATATATATTCCTAGATGTAAAATAATACATTCATATAGTGATTACGTATTGTATTGCAAATAATTGCATAAACATTATATATTACTTTCGACCTTTTTTAATTAAATTTTACCACTATCTATTTTAATATAATTTTATGTTGCTAACAATTTTAATTAATATATGAAGAAAATATTATTAAAACTAATATAAAGTGGAGCAGGGGCACAAAGCCGGCAAAAATAAGGTGTGCCTCGGTTTTCGTACATGAATTTAGTTCATTCACGTTAACATCAATACAAATATATCTCTCTCTACATCATTTTTAAACACCTTTCTTGTCACAAACAAACATCAAAATACTGTACTCTTGTCTTGGAGCTTCAACAATGGCAAAGAACAACATTGATTCAAACAAATCCCTCAACCTTTGGCTTCACCATATCTAAAAATCCCTCCAACTCTATGCTACATCCACACATTTCCTCCATGCTCCACCCTCTATCTTCACACTCTACGGCAACAGATCGGAAAAAAATATTTGGTTTTAGTCATTGGGCTTCTCCGTTGTCGGAGCCATGGCAACGACGGTTCTTTAGTATAACAGTGTGGTGGGAAAGGTGGTCACGCTCCTCACCGGCGCTCAGTGTTTCCGGCGAGACACTATCTATCTCTGTCTTTCTTCGAAACTTAAAAAAAGAATCCGGCGACAGGCGAATACCTCCCTTGTAACACGTCCTCGCCGTCGTATTCCACCACCACCGTAAGCATCGACCATCATCAGGTAGCCCACATACCGAATCGATAATGCTAAAAGCCCTCTTGCCCTCACTAAGGTTTGAACAATCACCGACTCCGGATCTGAGAATCCGCCACCATCACCGCTTTTTTTCCGGTAGCTCAAGCTTACCCACTGTCTTGTCTCCCAGCATTAGATGAACAGACAACACCTTCACCACCGTCTTCTTTCCTCTTTCCGCATAGTGACCACCTAGTTCACTGGAAGTGAGCCGACTGGCCCTTTCGCTTTCCCCTATTCTCTCTTCCAAATAAAGCCTGTATCCTCTTTTTAATGTAAGTTAACCTTGAGGTGTAAAGGTGGAGAGAAACGTGGCTTGATTAAAGCCTGTTCTCTTTTACACCTGTTAGAAAAGTATGAACTTAAATGTTGGCCTAATGATCGAAACCCATCTAGAAAAATCCACTTTATTCACTGTTCATTTCACTTGTAATATTAATAGATATTAATTAATATTAATTCTAGAAGTTTTTAGTATAAAGAGAAAGAAAAAGTTTAATTAAAAGAATAAATAAAACTGTTAATTTTATTAAGGGAAAAGAATTTAAAAAAAATACATAAAAATAAATTTAAATAATCGTTTGTTGTATTAAAGGGTATTGTAGTTCAGAAAAATATAAATATATATCACTGTAAATCTTTTTCCCTTTAAAAAAAAAAAAAAACCGAACAGAATCAGAACCAAAACCTCAAATTAACATTTCAAAACATCACAATTATGATATTGTTTGTTATTGTTGTTCCAATTCTTAATATATGTTTCAACAGTAATTAAGATGGGTTTAAAAAAATGTTATTGTTTTTAAATCTTTAAAGCATGTCATCTTCTTTCCCATTTGAAATAATCATTACGTAAACTATTACATGTAGGTCCGTAAACAAACCGAACGTTCAGCGAACAATTCGTGAACCGTTCGGCGGGAAGTTCGTTTATGTTCGTTCGTTTAATAAACGAACGGACATGAACAAGAAATTCCGTTTGATTAGTTAAATGAACGAACATGAACAAAGATCTCGTTCGTTCAATTGTGTTCGTGAACGTTCGGTAAGGTGTTCGTGAACATTCGTTCATTTGCATTCGTTTATGTTTGTATGTTCGTGTTCTAATTAAAGATTTTTATACTTTCATATATTTTATCCATACTTTTTATACTATTAAACTTTTATTTATATCATTACCCTAACAATTAAACTATGAAACCCTCTTTCACCTTATTTATGCACCATTTCCCTTTCTTTTCTCATTATTTACATCGACGAATATGATCTACCTCCGTTCCACAATAAGGGATTTAAGTTCTAGTGCTATTCTCTGGGCTATCCACCTTTATCCTTCATCACGTTTGCCAAATTTATTTGTGTTCGCTTGTGTTCGTAAACACGCTCATTTCCTTAATGAACGAACACGAACATAAAATCTCGTTCGGTAACTGTTCATGAACCGTTCGTGAACACATTTATTTCCTTAACAAACAAAAACGAACAAGGCCTCGTTCGTCTTCGTTCGGTTCGTTTACAGCCCTAATTATATGTAATAGATTCGAAATCTCATTTGTCTCAGTTATGATATATATATATTTAAGAGATAAGAGATGATAAGAAAACAAAACAAGAGGATCGAAGGTAAGGGTGTACCGAGCAGGACGGGTTCTGTCGTACGACTCCGATTCCGGCGGCTGCGGCTGTGGCTGTTTGAAGGATTATACGACCGAACCGAACAGATAGGGCGCGGTTTCCTTCGTGTTTCCGGTACGTCTCCGGTGAACTCGGTTCACTCCGGCGACTCCTGGGTTAGTCAAGGAAGGAGTGTTGTGGTGTTGTGAGGGTATCGAAATGTGAGGGGGTAAGGTTCAACCAACATGTCGTTTATATAGATCTTCGCAAGTCTCGTAAGTTTGGAAACGAACTCACGATTGATTGTATATATGCTATAATATGTCTAGGTTCTTGATTGGTGTAAAGATGGAATGCGCGTATACGGGACCAAATCCCGACTAATCAGTGATCACGGCAAAAAGGAAACAGTTGACATTGTTTTGGCGGCAACTTGACTTACAAACTGTGACTTTTCGGCTTAAATGATTTTCACGCGGGTTGTTATCACCAAACACGCAGCTGGTGGAGTGGTTCTGTTGTGTTATTGTGACAGGAATGACCCGGGTTCGATCCCTGGTGTCTACCTGTTTTTATCTCTTTTATATATGAGGTTTTAAAAGTTACAACAAGGTCCTTCCACTTTACTAATTGACTAACTAACACTAACTTTGGTTTCTAACTAGATTAACTTAACTTGTCACACCCTGTCTTTTGCGGAAGCGTATGATGTGTGACTAGCTTGTTATCATTGCATTCAATCATAATAAACAACTAGATGATTTAAAACGATGTTCATCCATTCGGAAAATTTTGAGTATTACAAACACTTGTTATTTAAGTTTTAAAACACAACCTTCATCTAGGTTACAATTCAATAAAAGTGGATGACATCTAAACTTGTAGTCTACTTCTAGTTACGACACTTGCGCCCAAGATCCATCCTGTCACCTGAAATACATGTAATTTTGGAAAACATCAACATAAAGTTGAGCGAGTTCATGCGTTTTGTATACCGTGTATGAAAACAGGGTATGTATCTTGTTTAAGTAAAGTATTCTTGTATAAATCAAGTTTTCTTGTGTACACCACGTACTAATTGAATGTTTGTACAAAGATATTAAGGCATGTGAGGACATATGGAGCATTAGTGTTGGCTCCTTTAAGGCATGTGAGGACTTATGGAGCATTAGTGTTGGCTCCTTTAAGGCATGTGAGAACATATGGAGCATTAGTGTTGGCTCCTTTACTGTGTCGATTACCCTCGACTGTGTCGATTACCCTCGACTGTGTCGATTAACCTCGACTGTGTCGATTTCCCTCGACTGTGTCGATTAACCTCGACTGTGTCGATTACCCTCGACTGGGACTCCGAAGCACTACTAGGTATTAGTTTTGACCATGAGTGGGGTTCGGCCGTACCCGTTAGATCTAACCCTCGTCCCTAATTAAGTATTAACTAGGAATAAGACCCGCGCGCGTTGCCGCGCGGGTACGTCGCAAACATCGAATGGATTAGTCCATGCGTTATGTGATGCATTAATCATATGAAAACGTGTGTTTCGACATTTTCGATTGAACTCAATGTAACCTATATAAGCATTGTGATTGGATCAAAACATAAAGTAAATCAAATTTATACCGTACAATCATAACGTATTATATGTGACTCAACTCATACATAGAAAACGTAACACATGTAACGGAAAAGTTGACACGTATAATTAAAAGAGATTAATTAGAGCTTTTGAAAATAAAAAAAACGGAAAAAAGAAACTCCGGTTTGACTCCACTCGATTCAAAACAAATTTTACAAAGCATTAATAAAATAAGCACGAAAACATATTATATTTGACCTGACCCGTTTCCCAAAATAGTTTACGTCAAAAGATACACCAACTTGAATTTATACCGAAACGTACATAAAAATATGTACCTAAAAAAGGCTTTCTTATAGGAAAACGTATTATATTTGATCTAGCTCGTTTTCAGAGAAAGTTTGCGTCGAAACGTAGAGCAAATTGAATTCATACCAACACATACATAAAAAAAATGCACGTAAAAATATTTTTTTAAGTAAAGGAGGTATAGGGGTAAACTCGAAACAAATTATTAATAGAAAGCTTAATAGGTTAAATACATTCGTAAAATCATGCCAAGTAGCACTAATGTCACACCATTGCCAGCAACCACCAACATCAGAAAAGCTCGTAAAAATAAAATAAATAAAAAAGGAATAAATAACATCGAACGAAAAATATACGTAAAATTATTGAACCACGCACACCCATTACGTCATGTTAATGCAAAATTTAGACGTAATGTGAAACGTAGAAAAGAATAACTAAGTCCATCTGGGACCTCCGCGTTGCAAGAAACTTGTCAAACGGAGAAAAATAGACGCGTTGCGACGGGGCCTGTCAAACTAAAAAAACAGACGAAAAAACATTGAACCCCCATGCACGTTGCGCCGTGTTGACTCGCAATAAAACGAAAAACTCGTGAAAGATAAAAGTATGAGGGACTAAAGTTGAACATAAAAAAGTGTTTGTGTTAAATTGTAAAAGATGAAAAGTTTTATGGTTAAAAGTAAAAAAAAATTAAAAAGGTTAAAATGTAAAAGATAAAAAACTTATAGATTGAAAGTGAAAAATTAAGTTTTTTTTTTTGGGAAACACCCTATGCATAAAGTACAAGTATATGAAGCAACAACATGTTGCTTATTTATAGTGTGGTAATGGCATTTCAATATCTAGCCTATGCTCACATGATCTAGTATTTTCTAGGCATTTCTTAAAGCGCATCATACTCGGTACTCGTTCTCACCAAGTGTGCTTCTCGTATTTTTGTATTCTCAAATCGCATCATACTTGGTACTCGTTCTCACCAAGAGTGCTTCTTGTATTTTTTTTTTACCATTTGTACAAATTGTAATATTTGTAACATGTATTTCACCCCCGAGAGTTGTAAATCCAAAATCAGTTAAAGAAAAGGGGGAGCATGAACTCACAACTTTGCGTTCCTTGCGTCGTAAACTTCACCGGATTTGCTTAGTTTGCGTCGTGACCTAAACGTGTTTTATTAACGTTAGTCACTAGACTTGTATCGCACAAGTACAGTCATTATCTTTTTTATATGTGTTCTTGTGTTAAAAATATTTTATAGTTTTAACTATGTATCTTACTTATATTATTTTCTCAAAAATAAATATAAGTATCTTGTATTTTGCACTTTGCACCCGAATTATGTATTTTGTCTAAATATGTTGTATGTGTATTTGCAAGTCCTAATATACTAGCACGTATTATACATACCACATACATTTAGCACAAAGTTTAGTAATCAACAAATATATATATTTTTCCTAAGATAACATACTCGACATTTAGACACGCAAATTACAACTTATGTCATTTCAACTTAAATATCCAAAACTGGGCTGTTTTCGAGCATTTTAATAAAATAGTTAACTTATTCCAAAAATTTCCAAATTTTACAGAATATCTTAAACGATCCAAATATTATTGTGTAAAAATATCGGGGTCCAGTTCATTGCCAATATTTTATAAAAAAATCATTTTCCGGACTGCAATCAGATTCATTACTTTCGGACTGCAGTCCACGGAATAATTCATTAAAAATTCATTGTAAGTCGGATTGACGAAATTCCAGTGGGACAATTACTATGACATCAGTGTCCATCTACAGTACCAATTTCATGACCTAGTTCTACTCAGGTTTCAAGTTATGATTAAAAATATAACACCCATTTACTGCTGTAAAAACTCAGCTTTAGCTGCTGTTACAAATCGGGTCTTTAAAAATAGTAAACGAAGTCCAAAAATTATGATTCCAGTGCCATTAGAACCGTATTTTATAATACATAAATCTAGGCTTCAGAAAATACATTTTTCGTTAAGTTACGGTTCTGTTACAGCCAACTGAAGTTGGCTTTAATTACCAAACAGCCTACTGTTTCAGCTTTTTAGCTTTCTAACTCGTGTTCGATTGATTCCGTTAACTTGTTTAGTGATCACAACAACATCAAACATCAATATTACAAGTAGATCAGCAAGTAATCAGTAACATAATCAATACAACTTCAGTTTATCATCACTTCATTATGTTTCATCAATATTTCATTACAAGTTAGTTTATATGCAAGACTTTGTTAATGGTTCTTTAGTGTTCATGGATTTTCATCATCAAACAACTATTAACCACTCTAATAACATGAAAAATGAACGGATCTAAGTTCTTACCACTAGCTCAAAGCTAGGAGAGTTCAAGTGAAGAAAAGTGATGGTTAATAGCGAACTAAGAAGGTCCTTCAACTTCCGAACACACCAAGCTTCGTTAACCACCTCCTAGCACCTTAATACAAGCTTGGAATGGATGGTTGAATGTTGAAGATGGTGGTGATGGGGTTGCTTGGTTTCAGCCGATTGGGGAAGAAGGAAATGGGTGTTGGTGGTATGAAGATAATGATGAATGAAGGACTAGAGGATTTATAAATAAAACTCCAACATTTAATTAACCATTGGATATAATGTCTCATGAGTACATAACAACATCTAATAAATAACTCCATAAAATCTCTAATTAGACATGTGGGGAATCGATTTACTTGCATATGGGGGGTGGGGGCTATATGTAAATATTAATCATGTAGTTAGATGATAGTTCAATTCCAAACATATAGTTAGTCATGATAGTTATAATATATTCTAGTGGGTATTAAGGTGTTCGGGGATCATGACTAGTTCAGAAATAATAAAACTATGCTTCTAGTAATATTTTGGTGTTCCGGGTAATGTCCGGTTGTTCGGTTGGATAACGGTTCGTTAAAGTGCTAAATTGCACCGTTTAGTGTCTTTCAAGTATCTTTTGTGACACTTTCAATTCCCGACACTTAGGGAAGTATTTTGGATGATAAATCATCATTCTGCATAATATTTCATTGTTATAATGCTGATTATAGCTGAATTTTAAATAAATTATGCACTTAAAGTGTGTTTCGGGTGCTTTTTAGTGCGTATTTTAGCTTCCGGATGGTATATATGTAAACCCTTGTATGTATTCTTGGGTTTTAATGTGTTCTTGTTGTTGGACCCATGCCTAGGCCGCAATTCTAATGTCTGACTGCTTTCTGCAGTTTTGTTGATACAGTGTGTCTTACCGGTGAGTTTAC
>JARYGA010043329.1:0-26027 GCA_030545235.1 Helianthus tuberosus
AACTTTAATAACCATAGTAATATAACAATCTTTAAGGTAAGTGGTGCATATATTTATACAATGCTTATTAATGTAATTAAATATTAGAAATGATATGATAATAAAGGATGTTATAATATTTTATTCACTAATATTTTTTTTCACAAAATATGCAAAGTAGGAAAAAAAAAAAAGAGAGAACGTCAATTTTAAATTACCATTTTGCATAATTTGAATTTCAAAAGTTATTGATATTATCAGTAATTACTGATTTGATTTGAAAGCAATTGTCATCATGACTTTTCTAATTTTTATTTTAACTTTAATTAAGAGATAATAACCGTCAATTTGAAATTCACATTTTGCAATTTTTCAGTGTCCAAAGCTCAAAAAATTAGCATTAACTACTGATTTGATTTGCAACAAATTGTCATCAAGTGTTTTTTTATTTTTTATTTTAACTTTAATTTTTATCATGAAAACAATGTTAGAGGAACTCTTATCTCATTGGAATGTAACGATTAGGTAAAACGGTAATTTCATTGTAATTCTAGTTTTCATTTGATAATTTCATTCTATCACTAATTAACCACATCAACAATAAAAATGTGAGTAGTGGCTGTTTTTTAGGGAAACCACTGATGGTCAATATCAGTGGATGTCAACAATAAAAATGTGAGCAGTGGCTGTTTTTTTAACTATCAGTGGATAGCCAACATGAAGAATGAAGAAACAGAGGTTGTCTTTCAGTAGTGGATAACTTTTAACAATCAGATGTTTGAGCCAACACAGTGGTTCTAACAGACTTTTAAGGATTAATGAAAACTATCATTTTTAACTATTTTGAAGCGTGTTAAAATATGAGAAGACAGTGGATCTGGATAAACATCTGTTTAGACTTAAACAGAAGTTGGTTCTTAAACAGATATTTGGCCTTATATATCAGTTGTTTGGACTTAAATAGAAGTTTGACCTTAAACAGATATTTGGCCATGAACATATGTTTGGCCTTAAACACATGTTTGACCTTAAACAGATGTTTGCCCATAAACATCTGTTGGCAAAAAAAAGACCAATTTCAAGAATAACCCAAACAATCAACATGAGGAGCTTAATAATCATCCAAGTGTACTACATTTTTATTTATTAGTATAAAGATCAAAACACTGTTCTATTTATAGTACAGATCAAATCACTGAGGTGATGTGATAAATACTGTTACATATTAACACTGTTGTGATAAACACTGTTACATATAAACACTGATGTGATAAATATTGTTACATATAAACACTGAGGTGATGGCATCTAAAAACCTAACAGACTATAAAACACTGATGTGATAAATACAGTTACATATAAACACAGTTAACAAAAGCAAAGGTAGAATATCTGCTGTTAATGCTGAACCACTGTTGTTGTGTGGCAGTGGTTCACCTTTGGTTGATCAGGACTTTGGTTCATCAGTGCTTGTCTTCAACAGGGCTTTGGTCTTCATCAGTGCTCTGGTCTTCAACAGTGGATGATCTTCATTAGTCTTTGTGTATAACAGTCTTTATATCCAACAGTTGTTAGGCAGATCAGTGCTTTGCCTTATTAACTTGTTATAACCACTGTCAATGGAGGAAACTTAGATAGGCAGTGATTATTGTGGATCAACATGCAGCTTCAACAGCCAAATGAATATCATCTTTATCTCCTTCAGTAATAACCGCGATCTTTTCTTCCATTCTTGGATCAATCGTCTCGAACGTTTTCCCGTTTCATCAAAACAAAACCAATCTATTATATAGCAACAATTAATCTGAAAAAACACGTGGAACTAACAGCAAAAAGTATACCTGAAACAGAATCAACGATTAAGAATAAAAAAAACTCGTAGAATTAACAATGCATAGATTAGTGAACGAAACTTACGGTGCTGATTAAGAAAACTCCATTTAATTGCTCAAATTGAAATGAAGGGTGATCTGCAAGGGATTACAAATGAATCAAAAGCATCAATAAACAATAAATCAATTATTATTTGTTAGTCAAAAAATAAATCAGAACAAATGAGGTTACCTTGGTGTTGTGCGATGAAGAAGGAAAAGATGACGCGACAATTTAAACATCAGTATTGTTGAATCATTGGAGATGCGTCGATGATTTGTAAAAACAAAAAACGAAACTTTGTTAACAAAAATCCTTAAGCTAAGAAAGAACAAAAAACCAAGTGTGTGGTTCCTGTAGTACCCTAAAAGATTAACAATGGATAGATTAGTGAAGGAAACTTACGGTGCTGATTAACAAAAGTACCTTTAATTTCTGAAATTCAGACAACGGGTGATCTGCAAGTGATTACAAATGAATCAATGCATCAATAAACGGTAAATGAAAATGTTACGAATACCAAAAAATAAATCAGACCAAATGTAAAGAAAAGGGCAAAAATCAAATACATGACTAAAACAACCTCATTGAAAGTGGGACTGTAAATGAGTACCATACCGAATAGTCAAAAGTGATGAAGCCTAAACTTTTGGGCTGGTATCACCTATAAACAGACCTGAAAACAAAATCAGTTTCTAAACAATGACTTCATGAAACTGAAAATCCTTAAAGTAAACGAAAATTAAGTAACAACCAACCTTAATTCACAAGCCTGCAAATATAAAGTTGCCACATGAATAATGAAGTGGAATTTCCTGCAAGAATAATAAAGTGTGAAAACAATCTCAAAAACTCCTCTGTAATTGAGTAGTAAAGCTAATCAATTTAGTTAATTACATAAACAATCCAACAATCAATTTACCATCCTTCTCCTTCGCATTTCCATCTCCCCAACAACCATCCGACAGAGGTTACTTCTAATCAACAAAGTCTATAAAATAATAATAATAATAATAATAATAATAATAATAATAATAATAATAAAAATAAGCATAAAATCTATATATTCTTCTTGGATTGCTAGAATAATAGTGTGAAAGTTGGAATAAAAACAAAGGATCAAGAAACATAGGAGAATCCAACATTACTAACATGGGTGAACAAATCAACAAAACAGATTGTGAAAAACAAAAACTACAAACATATCAAAATCAAACTACTCGTAATCACATGGTACAACAATGCAAGCATCTGAATAAACAATAACAAATGAAAGACAAAATCAAAAGCTACAAACATATCAAAATCAATCTATTATATATACACACAATAATTAAAACATTATTACAACATACCAGTATCACCGATTAACAGGACCTTGTACAAAAGGGTTCATCGTGTCCGATAAGAAACCTTATGAGAGCTTCTTCTTCTTCTGAGTGTACAAAAGGGTTCATCGTGTTCAGAATGAGAAAATAGATAAAACCAAATAAAATTTCTGAATGAGAAAATAGATCTTACATGAATATTTTGTTGTTCAACTACTCGACGGTACATGATTTAGGGTTTCAAACGCAGATGTATCGAATAGAAGTAACCTCTGTCGGATGTTGTTGAGGAGATGGAAATGTGAAGAAGAAGAAGGATGAACATCAGAAAGAAAGGGGATATTGTATGGAAAGGTGAAGGAGAAGAATGAAGTAGGGTTTGTAAAAAACTGAGAATAAAAGGGAGTGGTAAAGTTGGGCGGGAAAAGGCAAAAAGTGATGCCCTAATCTACTGACACGTGGCCCAAATAACTTTCATTTATTATATATAATAGATGCGTGTGTGTATGATAAGGACCATATGCGAACTCATAAATATCATTAGAACAACTCGTGAAAAACAATCAAAATCATTGTTTTATCAAAAGTACTAACACTATTATTTTAATACAACATTGTTGCGTGAACTTTATGTGTAACATACATGTATTTGTATGTTAAAGTTATTTACACATGTACATGTTTACCATATAGACATTGTAACTTTTAAACATTTATACACGTGTACATAACTTGTTAACAATAATTAATTAAAGAGATAAATTGTTTAACATCTTATATTTTTTACACTTTTTTCATAATAAATAATGATTTAGATTGGTTTCTAGCAGCTCTTGCAATATTTAGAGTATTAGATTTATCTATCTCTCACACACATATGTATCACGAGAACTTGTACAAAACAATCAAAATTGTTATTTTATCTATAATACTAGTTATTATTAAATTACAAAATTGTTATGTGAATTTATATGCATAAATTTACATGTACCATTTACACACCGCACAAAACTTTTTAGGATTAATCTAGAGAGGAGAAAGGAAAGATAAATTATTTAATTAAAAAACTTACACATCCGGTCCTTAAACCCAATTCAAGTCCAACTTTACAAGACAATCAAAATTGTATCACGAGAACTTGTACAAAACAATCAAAATTGTTATTTTATCTATAATACTAGTTATTATTAAATTACAAAATTGTTATGTGAATTTATATGCATAAATTTACATGTACCATTTACACACCGCACAAAACTTTTTAGGATTAATCTAGAGAGGAGAAAGGAAAGATAAATTATTTAATTAAAAAACTTACACATCCGGTCCTTAAACCCAATTCAAGTCCAACTGATCCGACCGATCTAACCGAAAACACACGAGTGAAATAGAAAAGCAAGAATCATATGCATCTGCTCACTTTGGGAGGTTTTGATGGATGATTTATTTTTTCATTGATAAGAGTTCTTAAATACAACCATTAAGAGAAATAAAGCCACAAGTAGGGAGATGATGAAATAAATCAAATAATCCATACATGTAGAAACTATGAGCTTATTGTATACGCGATTATAGATTGATGGAGCACCGTGCTATTAATATGAGCTAGTAGGGCTTAAGCATTTGACAGATGGCCAATCTCAGTTACCAAACGTACACTCTTTGTGTTAGAGCTATGCCAGATCTCTTAAGCTTTAGACATGTCTTATTTGCATGCACATATGCATGTTGCATGCATCTATAAATATCAAATGCTAAGGCAACTATTATTAACATATAATTTAGGTGTTAATAGGGACGTGCAAGTGTCAGTTTGGTTCTGTTTTTACATATATCTGAAACCAATAATCAAAGTTCGGTTTTAGAAAAAACCATAACCGAAACCTATTGGTTAAGTCGGTTCGGTTAATATGTGGGTTGTCAGTTACGTTCGGTTAATGACCAAAAATAAAACGTGAAAATTTATGAATTTCACATAGTTAGTCAAGTGTTTTGTACCTTTTCCAAGCATACAAATACATGAAAACACATGAAATACATAAGAAATACATGAAAATCAGCTTCAAATACATGGATATACATGGAAAACACATGGAATACATGAAAACATTTTTCAAATACGTGGATATACTTAACAAATATGTAACTATCGGTCTGGTTTCGGTTATGGAAGAAGGGAAAACCGTAACCGATTGATTCAGTTTTAGCCGTATCTTAGCCATAACCTATCGGTTAAGTCGGTTTTTGGTATTTTCAGTTAGGTTTCAATTTTTTTTTTCCGATTACCGGTTTTGTATGCTCACCCCTAACATCATATATACATGCAAGAGCACTTGCATGAAATTTTCGGTCTACAATAGGAAAATCTTTGTGGATGGTGGGATGATGCGGTTTACTTATGAACAAATTTTCATTTGTTCCTGCTCTATTTAAAATATGTAAATAACATTAAAAATAATAATGAAACAAAAAGCTTAGGGGCTGTTTGATAGCCTCTTAATGATTCCATTAAGAGGCAACCTCTAAATTAGACAGAGGTAATTGTGTTTGTTTCGTTAAAATGGCATCTCTTAACGGATCAGATAGCCTCTTAAGGGTTCAGTTCTAAAACAATGTTAAATGGAAAACTAGACAACTTAAACCATTCTTTAAATTGTCAAACACAGGTATGCCACTCTCCCTCAAACGCTCGTTCGCTCTCGTATTCACATCCCACCAATTTCTCCATCACGCCGGCAACCACAAGCCACCGCCCCCTACAGAACGCCGATGCTGACGGCCACCCTACCCTCACACCGGAATCACTTGTCGATAACGGGAAACCAACAAACACCTTTTGAGTTCATCACTGACACCAAACATTCAATCAATCTTCTCAAGATGTTATTTCTTCTTCATCTCTTTCAATTGCGTTAGTCATGTTGTTGCAATCATATGTGTCATTCATAGATAAACTTCAATTTTGTTCATAGACTGTAATTTCGTTTGCATCAAGGCATCTTTAGTTTACGTTTCAGTGAAATTTAATCCCAGTGAGAGTTTGTTGCATCATTGTATTGATTTATGATAAATTATTGTCATGAATACATGAGATGATTATGATATTTTGAAAGTAGTTTATTATTTTTTTTGGTCTTTACTTGTGTCTTGCAGATGAGATTGAAATGTGGGATGAAGTATCAGATTTGAGAAGTTTAATGAATGAAAAAGGAATACATCAAATTCACAAGGTGACGATATTTACGCGATGTTAGCTTTATTGAGAGCGAAAATGCTAGCATATATAAATCATTGAATCGGGTTGTTATTTGTTGAATGTGGGTCACAGTTGTTGGCACTAAAACATTTAATGACACTAAAACTTTTAATTAATTTTTTTTATAAAAACAGATACACCTTAACATTTATTAGACCATGTGTGTAGTGGTGGAACAAAATAATGCCTCCACCATGGGGCATTATTGGACACGTGTCATCTCAGTCATCATGGGGCATTATTGCATAAATGGCGTAGTGGGGCATTATTCCAATAACGCCCCTTCCAATCAATAAACAATTATTTTTTTATAGAGAAAAGAAAAAAAAAAAGAAATGACACCTTACACTTGGACCACTCCCATTGGCCACATCCAATTTGCATTTGACCACTTTAGCGTTTTTTTAAAAACGCCGGCTTGCAACATATTCAAATATAACGCCGGATAACGCCCGTGTAGTGGGAGGGGGGCGTTTTGGGCGGTTTTTTTCAATTTTTTTTAAAAATCACGCTCCACTACGGGTGGTCTTAGTACAAATAAAAATACAAACTGATTTCTATAAATTACAACACAAAAAAAATGATAGAGAAATCTAATGTAAAAGGAAATTAATAATATAATTGTATCTGTAAATAAGCATTTTAAATAATTAAAATTTAAAATGGCAATACATGGTTTCTAAGGCTACCTGGTATGGCGAGCCTCATCCCCAAGGGGATGGGCCGCTACGTCACCGTCACGTAAGCTGGGGCCTAAAGAGGATGGAACTAGGGGGTGGGGGGTGAACCCCTTTATATATGTATGTATGTATGTATGTATGTATGTATGTATGTATGTATGTATGTATGTGTGTGTGGGAGTGAGGGGCGTCGAAACCGGCTGTGAGAGGATGGAGAAGCCGGGCCTGGCCCGGCGCCAGAGCAGGGGGGTGGGGGAGCCGGGGCGGCGATTGAAGGACGGGCATGGGGACGGCCCCTATACCCACTAGTCTAATCATGTGTAAACTGCCGCCCCTCTAACCTGTTCACCCTTCTTCAAAAAATGTGTGTACTTAGCGGCATGCATCTATACATATCAACTGCAAAGCCAATTTTGATTAACTTGTACTTTAGGTATCAAGGGTTATACATCATATATACATGCAAGAGAACCTACATGAAATTCTCAATGTTCAACAGGAAATGTTTGTGGATCATAGGATGATGCAGTTTACTTAGGAATATAAATATGCAAATAACGTGAAAAATAATAATAAAATAGTTAGACCATCAATAGTGCAACCAGCTACATGTAGTTACAAACGCCTCTTGCCATTTTTCTTATCAGATTTTCATAGATTCCTTAGAATCACTGAATTTATCAACAACACTATACACATTCTTACCACCACTTATCTTTTCACATCACCATTTTTACATTGACCATTTATAATCACACAAACTCACGTGTGCACGTGCACACACACATATATTACAGGAACTCGTGAAAAAACAATAAGTATCATTATTATATCTAACTACAAGCGTTATTATAATACAACATTGTTATATGAATTTATACGTGTAAGTTTATATGTATCCGTATATTATAAAATTGTACACGTGTACATTTTGTACACTTTACATGTCTGTACAAAACTTGTTAAAATTAATTTAGAGATGAGAGGGAAAAGATGAATAGTTTAATTAGAGATGTAAATTGTTGGGTGTGTGATAGTGTGTGTTTTTTATAAAACAATTTTAATCAATTCAGAAAATCAATCAAACAGTGATAATAAACACATCATCATAAACACAACTGGATTTGAAAATGATTGCAGAATATATTATTCATCTTTTTCAGTACAAACAATAAGTACAACATCTCCCCCAAAGAAGGTGCGCTCTCTCTCTCTCTCTCTCTAAGTTCTTCTGCTTTTTAGCTCTTACAGTTACCTAATTACAACGACAGACTAAACTATATATAATGGAGATAACTACTGGTGACATCACCATGAAAGCGACCCTAAACAAGTTATTAAATGGTGTAACTGCCAGTAGTTAACAGAACTGTTGGAGATGAGTGAAAACACTGTTACATCAAACTACTGCCTAAACAAAGAAAACAACTGGGATTCCAAATCAGCTGGAAGGATTCCAGCTTCCAGCTGTTTTGGAATCCAGTACTTCTTATCTTGTGTTGACTTGGTCTTTTGGTCTTCAGTCTTGACTTTTTTGACTTGGTTGTTGACTTGTTAACCCAACACTTTTACATTAACGCATTTTGTACTTGCCTTCGTGTTTGTTTGATGCAACAGTTATGTTCTAGTAATTTGGGTGGTTGTTTGGGAAGCCTTCGGGGGGGGGGGGGGGGGGCTTCTGGACTCTTGTTTGAATTTTGTAAGACCCTAATACGTATTTGACAAAAAGTCGCAGCAGAAATTCGTGCCATAAAATTTCTTTCATTACAAACGTTTTGACTTACTTGAAAGTTCGTTTTAATATGTATCTTTTACAAAAATAAAGTATAAGTCTTGTTTACTAAAGTACATACTCAATTATTCCCGTACAATCTATCTTGTGACTCGATCTTTGACCTCTATTCCTCGTGATAACCGCCCGTGATTCGTACAACCTGCACTCACCACATACATTCATAACATAAGTATACAATACATAAACAAGATTCAATCTCGTATACTTCCCATTTTGTTATCCTTCTAACTTTAAGTATTTCATCTGCGTATCAATATCCTGGTGAGGCTTCAATAATGTACCTGCATTACTTTTCATTCTTAAGGCACACTTTTAATAACGTATTACTCGACGTATCTAAATCATGCATACATACATTCTTACGTGCATACATACACATCTACATACGTGCATACCTTTCTATATCTCTACATACATGCATACACTCATACGTACCTTCATATATACCAAAATACACATCTACATTCGCACATACATTACTACGTCTCTACATACGTACATATACACATACGTATCTTCACATATACATAAATACACATCTACATACGTATATACATTACTACGTCTCTACATACGTACATATACACATACGTATCTTCATATATACATAAATACACGAATACATATGTACATACACTCTTACGTACACGTTCAAGATCTTACATACCTCTTATATATCCATACATTAATTACATGGTACTTAGACATAGATTTATAGCCCATAAACGTCAAAGGAACGATCAAAATCATGTTTGGGAGGCCCGCCGTGGTCCACGGATAACAAACCAAAGCCTACTATACCCAAATCAACTTAGATAACAAATTTTCAGGTTTTTGAACATGGGAAGGCCGTCGGCGACGGCCCTTGCAATTGCCCGTAGCCCAAAACTTCCGTAGACAGCCAAATAACCCGTCAGCCAAAAACTGACTTTCTAGAGCCCGTCGGCGACGCCCCTATGGCCGTCGGCGACGCCCTCTAGATTTTGCATTTTTCTGCATTTCCGTTTCGTCGTCGGTACGCACTAAAACGCGCATAACTTTTGAACCGTTTACCCGTTTAACCTCTCGTTTCTTCCTACATGCTCGTAAATTCACATTCTATCATATGAACTTGAAATCCAACATCCGGTTTAAGGAAAATATTCACTTAAAGCTCTCGGTTTTATATACCCGCTTTCACTTATTCTACCCGTTCATGTTTTCGTCAAACTACTCATTTGTTTTAACCCAAAACTTACATAAACGTTATAACTATAATACTTTTACATTATCTGGGGTTCGTACTTGGGATTTATGCACCCGATACCCGGTATGCGTTAAACCTGTTCATGTGATTCAGTTATACGAAAGCAAACTTTGTTAATACGATTTCAAATGCGAAATTGTTTGTCCATTAACCATGACTCACAACTGAGTCTTTGGACTATTAATCTGCGTCTCCGATTCTTGGTTAGCGTACTTATGTACAATTCTACCCATACCCGGTTATAGTACCATAACCAATTACTTATACAACCCTTCTGGTATAGTAATAAAACCACATTTTGACCCATTCGGCCTACTTAACGTAAATCATCAATTTCATACAACCCTTCCGTATTTGACTTCAATTATCATGCCTAATTAACTAGAACATAACCTTACTTAACAAACTAAGAAGTGATTCGGAAATCACTTACCTTGTGCATCCGTGTCCGTATCCACTTCCTTGCCTCCTCTTGACCCGTTAGCCTTTCATGCTTGAGTCCATCTTGATATGATTCCTCTACTTTCATGCCACCAATTCACATTCTCGTTAGCATACACAATTGTACATGTTAAAGATCATATCAATTGCATATTTCACATTTGACTTTCATTAGTCAATTATAACAAGCATAAGACATATACCCACTTTCACATACTTTCAAACTCATATAATTTAACATGTCATTCCATGTAACGCGTATTGATGTAACATGTACCATACGACTTTCTAATATCCTATCTTTACAAAAACAAGTTAATTTATGCTTCCTATGTGTAGTTGACTTTCAGAAGTCAACGGTTTATCATATGAACTTCCGACTTATCAACATATATCCGTAACATCATTTATGCTATATCAATGACACTATATACATTTCTTATTCACAATGCAAATATGCTTACAATCATATGATCACCTAGTGATATTAAACACAACGTACAAGTCCTTAATGCATAGTCTTGACCAAGACATACATTCAACCCGAATTCTAGTATAAGTTCCATCTAAAGCACATTCTTCAAGTTAGTATACTACTAATTACATCATTACCTCATCTCATTCATAAATATCAAGCCATTTCATACAATCTCACATCTTAACTTCACTTAGACATTTCATCATACACTTGGTGTGCGTACCACCTTTTAAGCATAACGTACAACTAATTCATGCATAATCTTCTAAATTCATACATAGTTCATCAAATCCTTCTACTAATCAACATGTAGTATTTAAAATTAAACATCAAACATATTATCATCACATTTTATTCAATTCATCTAACAACAATTCATCATACCCACATAATACGTCGATCTTTCAACAAGAATTGGACATAGGTGGTGATTTAAGTCATCATCCTCACAATAACAAACGGGTTTCACCCCTAAACATCAAATTAACACAAACCATACATAACCTATGTTCTATATGATGATTCTAACCCTTATACATGATCAATTTCATATTAACTCACGGATTAGAACATAACCCACTTCACATATGATCACCAATCTTAGATTTAAGACATACCTTACGATCCCCTTGTGAAGGTGATCAGTAATTCATGTTCGGTTGTGAATTTGGGACTCGATTCACCCTTCAATTTGGTGATTTAGATGAGTTAGGGTTTTGAGCTCTCAAGGAGCTCCTGGCTCCTTCTCGAACATACACCAGATGTGTGTGTTTGTGTGTGTGTTTGGTTTGTTAATTAAAACATAGCTTTCTCCTTGTTCATATATGGTCCCTCTAGTTTGTTCCCTTGTGTGTTTTGCTAAACATTTGACTAGGTATAATAACCTAGTTATTAAACTCCATTTTATTAAACATGGGGTCACACAAGCAAATTTAGTAGTTCGAGTTTTGGGACGTTACAAGTCTACCCCCCTTATAATAGGTTTCGTCCCCGAAACTTTTCTCACTTTTATTTAACTCACATTATCTTTTCTTCCAGTCCATCAACACGACCGCTATCCCATCCTAATGACAATCTTCTATCTTCAAGAAATCGTTCCGGAGTTCTTATTAGTGTCGCTTTCACTAATAGCGTTAATTCATATCGTACTTCATAGCTAGTGGTTCATTCATCATCTCAATGCTCGTATATCATATACGATATATCATTTTTGTTTACTTGAAACAATTGTAACATTTCATTAATAACATTCCTTTTGTTTATATCCGATATTCATATTATTTTTGTCGGCTATATGATCTTACTTCAAAATTCATACATACATCAATCTGTTTATCTTCAATAGGTACATCATAATAATATATACTACCCAGTCTTTACTCATAAACTATTCATATAATTGACCCCTTTCAAACAGTTCCATACTTTTCATACTTTACCTTTACATAACATGAAAGGTCGGAAACTTATCCAGAGCTCTTATTAGTGTCATTTTCACTTTTTATGATTTATTTCATTCAATTATTATATCATAGACATTATTTCATTCTGTTCACCACGAGCAAACCCAAACATCTTGTTACTAACGTCCCTTCTACTTACATTTCACATTCATAGAAAGGTCGACATATCATTATACGCATACCATAAATATTCGATATACCAATTCTTACTTATAATCACAAGCCAAACGTTTTACTAACCTCGTTTCCATTGCATAATCCAACTGCCTGAGACCCGAATCGGCCTTTTAAGGTTAAATTGACTTTTCTTACTTATCATAGATGCATTCAGGTACACATTCGTGCTTCCTTCCATTCATGCTTACTTACAAAGACATTCATTACATCATTTCGGTATTCTTGACAAACTTACCCTTCTTGTTCATACTAAAATCATTGTCCGGGTCGTAGCCTGTCATTCATTCTGACTCCTAAGAGTCGATTACTAACACATTTAATACATAACTTGTTCAAAACTTATTCCTTTCGTTTTAAAATTTTGTTTTACGTGCCAATTTCGATCGTTCTTTTGTTCATTTACTTTGTACCCACTCGTAAGACATGTTTGACTCAACCATTGTCAAACTATCGACACATTCTGATGTGGACTAATTCCATCTTTTTTATATCTTAAATCCGTCCCGCGGATTCAAACGTAACATCCCTACCTTTCATTATTTTTTTTGTTTTAAATTCGCCTAGCTGCTTCATACATATCATTCATATCTTCCATTACTACTATATTTTGAATACGTCTCACGGATTCAAACATTTCATTTACATCTTCCATTCACATCTTTCATTCATTACATGTGTTGAATCCGTCTCACAGATTCAAACATATCATTTTCTGCATTTCATTCCTTGAATCCGTCTTGCGGATTCAAACATTCCATTCATGCCTTTCATTCCTTGAATCCGTCTCGCGGATTCAAACAGGTCATTCATACATCATTCCTTTCATGTTTTGAATCCGTCTCGCGGATTCTAACATATCATTCATACTTTCATTCCTGAAAGTCTTACATTTCTCTTTACCCTCACGTCCACCTACTACCTAATTCTGATGGACATACCTGTAACAATTATCACGGTCTCACGAACGTCATACGTTTCTTGTGTACTGGCCAGGTACGCAATCCACATACTAGTTTCGTGTCTTCGTGTAATCGCCACCTTATGTCCGAAGAATTAAGTTTCGGCACGTGTCACATTTTCAAAACTTCATTGGCACATCATTATTATATTTGATTTAAAATTTTCCTTCACTTGCTTAATTATACCACTTCATACGCCCACACGTTAAATTTACGTCCCTGGGGTCAATTTGTCTTATCACTTACCTTAATGCCAGTTCTAGACCGCATTCACGGATCGTGTTCTCCAAGCAGTCATGCTTACCTTACACATAATAGAACCATTAGTTTCTTCATATGAATGCATGCATACACGTTTTCATTCCATTTCTACCTTCAGATCTTGACCGAGTCATGGATTGTACGGGTTCCTTATCACAAGAGCACACAGGTTTGAGTTCAAGTACCTATACTCTCGTACTTAATTCTCTTAAAGCAGGGCTCTGATACCAACTTGTAAGACCCTAGTACGTATTTGACAAAAAGTCGCTGCGGAAATTCGTGCCATAAAATTTCTTTCATTACAAACGTTTTGACGTACTTGAAAGTTCGTTTTAATATGTATCTTTTACAAAAATAAAGTATAAGTCCTGTTTACTAAAGTACATACTCAATTATTCCCGTACAATCTATCTTGTGACTCGATCTTTGATCTCTATTCCTCGTGATAACCGCCCGTGATTCGTACAACCTGCACTCACCACATACATTCATAACATTAGTACACAATACATAAACAAGATTCAATCTTGTACACTTCCCATTCCGTTATCCTTCTAACTTTTAAGCATTTCATCTGCGTATCCATATCCTGGTGAGGCTTCAATAATGTACCTGCATTACTTTTCATTCTCAAGGCACACTATAAATAACGAATTACTCGACGTATCTAAATCATGCATACATACATTCTTACGTGCATACATACACATCTACGTACGTACATACCTTCCTATATCTCTACATACATGCATACACTCATACGTACCTTCATATATACCAAAATACACATCTACATACGCACATACATTACTACGTCTCTACATACGTACATATACACATACGTATCTTCACATATACATAAATACACATCTACATACGTACATACATTACTACGTCTCTACATACGTACATATACACATACGTATCTTCATATATACTTAAATACACGAATACATATGTACATACACTCTTACGTACACGTTCAAGATCTTACATACCTCTTATATATCCATACATTAATTACATGGTACTTAGACTAAGATTTATAGCCCATAAACGTCAAAGGAACGATCAAAATCATGTTTGGGAGGCCCCCCGTGGTCCACGGATAACAAACCGAAGCCTACTATACCCAAATCAACTTAGATAACAAATTTTCAGGTTTTTGAACATGGGAAGGCCGTCGGCGACGGCCCTTGCAATTGCCCGTAGCCCAAAACTTCCGTAGACAGCCAAATAACCCGTCAGCCAAAAACTGACATTCTAGAGCCCGTCGGCGACGCCCTCTAGATTTTGCATTTTTTTGCAGTTCCGTTTCGTCGTCCGTAAGCACTAAAACACGCATAACTTTTGAACCGTTTACCCGTTTAACCTCCCGTTTCTTCCTACATGCTCGTAAATTCACATTATATGATATGAACTTTAAATCCAACATCCGGTTTAAGGAAAATATTCACTGAAAGCTCTTGGTTTTATATACCCGCTTTCACTTATTCGACCCGTTCATGTTTTCGTCAAACTACTCATTTGTTTTAACCCAAAACTTACATAAATATTATAACTGTAATACTTTTACATTATCCGGGGTTTGTACTTGGGATTTATGCACCCGATACCCGGTATGCGTTAAACCTATTCATGTCATTCATTCATATGAAAGCAAACTTTGTTAATACAATTTTAAATGCGAAATTGTTTGTCCATTAACCATGACTCACAACCGAGTCTTTAGACTATTAATCCGCATCTCCGATTCTTGGTTAGCGTACTTATGTACAATTCTACCCATACCCGGTTATAGTATCGTAATCAATTACTTATACAACCCTTCCGGTATAGTAATAAAACCACATTTTGACCCATTCGGCCTACTTAACGTAAATCATCAATTTCATACAACCCTTCCTTATTTGACTTCAATTATCATGCCTAATTAACTAGAACATAACCTTACTTAACAAACTAAGAAGTGATTCGGAAATCACTTACCTTGTGCATCCGTGTCCGTATCCACTTCCTTGCCTCCTCTTGACCCGTTAGCCTTTCATGCTTGAGTCCATCTTGATATGATTCCTCTACTTTCATGCCACCAATTCACATTCTCGTTAGCATACACAATTGTACATGTTAAAGATCATATCAATTGCATATTTCACAATTGACTTTCATTAGTCAATTATAACAAGCATAAGCATGGTTGTAAAACAAGGTCTCCAAGGCCGAGTACTCCCCGAGTAGTCGCTACAAGGTAGACTGCCGAGGCGACTTTCTTCAACTCCGACTAAGTACTTGGAATCGATCAAATGTGGTCAACATTGGCCAAAATTGAATCTAGTAGGTCAACTCAGGCCGAGTTTGACTTAAACTAAAATAAAACGTAACTTATATGCCTATCATATTTAAAGAATGAATACAATTTCACATATTATTAGTAAATTTATGTTTATTTGACATATATTTAATTTCCGAAAACTGATTTCTTTATAATTTGGCATCTCCGAGTACTCCCCGTGTACTCTCCGTCTAGGCCGAGTACTCTCAACTCCCCAGTCGACCGACTAGGGAGCGCCTAACGACTTTTACAACCATGAGCATAAGACATATACCCACTTTCACATACTTTCAAACTCATATAATTCAACATGTCATTTCATGTAACGCGTATTGATGTAACATGTACCATACGACTTTCTAATATCCTATCTTTACAAAAACAAGTTAATTTATGCTTCCTATGTGTAGTTGACTTTCAGAAGTCAACGGTTTATCATATGAACTTCCGACTTATCCACATATATCCGTAACATCATTTATGCTATATCAATGACACTATATACATTTCTTATTCACGATGCAAATATGCTTGCAATCATATGATCACCTAGTGATATTAAACACAACGTACAAATCCTTAATGCATAGTCTTAACCAAGACATACATTCAACCGGAATTCTTGTATAAGTTCCATCTAAAGCACATTCTTCAAGTTAGTATACTACTAATTACATCATTACCTCATATCATTCATAAATATCAAGCCATTTCATACAATCTCACATCTTAACTTCACTTAGACATTTCATCATACATTAGGTGTGCGTACCACCTTTTAAGAATAACATACAACTAATTCATGCATAATCTTCTAAATTCATACATAGTTCATCAAATCCTTCTACTAATCAACATGTAGTATTTAAAATTAAACATATTATCATCACATTTTATTCAATTCATCTAACAACAATTCATCATACCCACATAATACATCGATCTTTCAAAAAGAATTGGACATAGGTGGTGATTCAAGTCATCATCCTCACAATAACAAATGGGTTTCACCCCTAAACATCAAATTAACACAAACCATACATAACCTATGTTCTATATGATGATTCTAACCCTTATACATGATCAATTTCATATTAACTCACGGATTAGAACATAACCCACTTCACACATGATCACCAATCTTAGATTTAAGACATACCTTACGATCCCATTGTGAAGGTGATCACTAATTCATGTTCGGTTGTGAATTTGGGACTCGATTCACCCTTCAATTTGGTGATTTAGATGAGTTAGGGTTTTGAGCTCTCAAGGAGCTCCTGGCTCCTCCTCGAACACGCACCAGATGTGTGTGTTTGGTTTGTTAATTAAAACATAACTTTCTCCTTGTTCAGCTATGGTCCCTCTAGTTTGTTCCCTTGTGTGTTTTTCTAAACATTTGACTAGGTATAATAACCTAGTTATTACACTCCATTTTATTAAACATGGGGTCACACTAGCAAATTTAGTAATTCGAGTTTTGGGGCGTTACAAGTCTACCCCCCTTAAAATAGGTTTCGTCCCCGAAACCTTTCTCACTTTTATTTAACTCACATTATCTTTTCTTCCAGTCCATCAACACGACCGCTATCCCATCCTAATGACAATCTTCTATCTTCAAGAAATCGTTCCGGAGTTCTTATTAGTGTCGCTTTCACTAATAGCGTTAATTCCTATCGTACTTCATAGCTAGTGGTTCATTCATCATCTCAATGCTCGTATATCATATACGATATATCATTTTTGTTTACTTGAAACAATTGTAACATTTCATTAATAACATTCCTTTTGTTTATATCCGATATTCATATTATTTTTGTCGGCTATATGATCTTACTTCAAAATTCATACATACATCAATCTGTTTATCTTCAATAGGTACATCATAATAATATATACTACCCAGTCTTTACTCATAAACTATTCATATAATTGACCCCTTTCAAACAGTTCCATACTTTTCATACTTTACCTTTACATAACATGAAAGGTCGGAAACTTATCCAGAGCTCTTATTAGTGTCATTTTCACTTTTTATCATTTATTTCATTCTATTATTATATCATATAAATTATTTCATTTTGTTCACCACGAGCAAACCCAAACATCCTGTTACTAACATCCCTTCTACTTACATTTCACATTCATAGAAAGGTCGACGTATCATTATACGCATACCATAAATATTCGATATACCAATTATTACTTATAATCACAAGCTAAACGTTTTACTAACCTCGTTTCCATTGCATAATCCAACTGCATGTGACCTGAATCGGCCTTTTAAGGTTCAATTGACTTTTCTTACTTATCATAGATGCATTCAGGTACACATTCGTGCTTCCTTCCATTCATGCTTACGTACAAAGACATTCATTATATCATTTCGGTATTCTTGACAAACTTACCCTTCTTGTTCATACTCAAATCGTTGTCCGGGTCATAGCCCGTCATTCATTCTGACTCCTAAGAGTGGATTACTAACACATTTAATACATAACTTGTTCAAAACTTATTCCTTTCATTTTAAAATTTTATTTTACGTGCCAATTTTGATCGTTCTTTTGTTCATTTACTTTGCACCTACTCGTAAGACTTGTTTGACTTAACCATTGTCAAACTATAGACACATTCTGATGTGGACTAATTCCATCCTTTTTATATCTTAAATCCGTCCCGCGGATTCAAATGTAACATCCCTACCTTTCATTATTTTTTTTGTTTTAAATTCGCCTAGCTGCTTCATACATATCATTCATATCTTCCATTACATCTATGTTTTGAATCCGTCTCACGGATTCAAACATTTCATTTACATCTTCCACTCACATCTTTCATTCATTACATGTGTTGAATCCGTCTCACAGATTCAAACATATCATTTTCTTCATTTCATTCCTTGAATCCGTCTTGCGGATTCAAACATTCCATTCATGCCTTTCATTCCTTGAATCTGTCTCGCGGATTCAAACAGGTCATTCATACTTCATTCCTTTCATGCTTCGAATCCGTCTCGCGGATTCTAACATATCATTCATACTTTCATTGCTGAAAGTCTTACATTTCTCTTTACCCTCACGTACACCTACCACCTAATTCTAACGCACATACCTGTAACAATTATCACGGTCTCACGAACGTCATACGTTTCTTGTGTACTGGCCAGGTACGCAATCCACATACTAGTTTCGTGTCTTCGTGTAATCGCCACCTTATGTCCGAAGAATTAAGTTTCGGCACGTGTCACATTTTCAAAACTTCATTGGCACATCATTATTATATTTCATTTAAAATTTTCCTTCACTTGCTTAATTATACCACTTCATACGCCCACACGTTAAATTTACGTCCCTGGGGTCAATTTGTCTTATCACTTACCTTAATGCCAGTTCTAGACCACATTCACGGATCGTCCTCTCCAAGTAGTCATGCTTAGCTTACACATAATATAACCGTTAGTTTCTTCAAACGAATGCATACATACACGTTTTCATTCCATTTCTACCTTCAGATCTTGACCGAGTCATGGATTGTACGGGTTCCTTATCACAAGAGCACACAGGTTTGATTTCAAGTACCTATACTCTCGTACTTAATTCTCTCAAACCAGAGCTCTGATACCAACTTGTAAGACCCTAATACGTATTTGACAAAATGTCGCAGCGGAAATTCGTGCCATAAAATTTCTTTCATTACAAACGTTTTGACATACTTGAAAGTTCGTTTTAATATGTATTTTTTACAAAAATAAAGTATAAGTCCTGTTTACTAAAGTACATACTCAATTATTCCCGTACAATCTATCTTGTGACTCGATCTTTGATCTCTATTCCTCGTGATAACCGCCCGTGATTCGTTCAACCTGCACTCACTACATACATTCATAACATTAGTACACAATACATAAACAAGATTCAATCTCGTACACTTCCCATTTCGTTATCCTTCTAACTTTAAGCATTTCATCTGCGTATCCATATCCTGGTGAGGCTTCAATAATGTACCTGCATTACTTTTCATTCTCAAGGCACACTATTAATAACGTATTACTCGACGTATCTAAATCATGCATACATACATTCTTACGTGCATACATACACATCTACATACGTACATACCTTCCTATATCTCTACATACATGCATACACTCATACGTACCTTCATATATACCAAAATACACATCTACATACGCACATACATTACTACGTCTCTACATACGTACATATACACATACGTATCTTCACATATACATAAATACACATCTACATACGTACATACATTTCTACGTCTCTATATACGTACATATACACATACGTATCTTCATATATACTTAAATACACGAATACATATGTACATACACTCATACGTACACGTTCAAGATCTTACATACCTCTTATATATCCATACATTAATTACATGGTTCTTAGACTTAGATTTATAGCCCATAAACGTCAAAGGAACGATCAAAATCATGTTTGGGAGGCCCGTCATGGTCCACGGATAACAAACCGAAGCCTACGATACCCAAATCAACTTAGATAACAAATTTTCAGGTTTTTGAACATGGGGAGGCCATCGGCGACGGCCCTTGCAATTGCCCGTAGCCCAAAACTTCCGTAGACAGCCAAATAACCCGTCAGCCAAAAACTGACTTTCTAGAGCCCGTCGGCGACGCCCTCTAGATTTTGCATTTTTCTGCAGTTCCGATTCATCGTCTGTACGCACTAAAACGCGCATAACTTTTGAAACGTTTACCGGTTTAACCTCCCGTTTCTTCCTACATGCTCGTAAATTCACATTCTATCATATGAACTTGAAATCCAACATCCGGTTTAAGGAAAATATTCACTTAAAGCTCTCGGTTTTATATTCCCGTTTTCACTTATTCGACCCGTTCATGTTTTCGTCAAACTACTCATTTGTTTTAACCCAAAACTTACATAAACGTTATAACTATAATACTTTTACATTATCCGGGGTTCGTACTTAACGTAAATAATCAATTTCATACAACCCTTCCTTATTTGACTTCAATTATCATGCCTAATTAACTAGAACATAACCTTACTTAACAAACTAAGAAGTGATTCGGAAATTACTTACCTTGTGCATCTGTGTCCGTATCCACTTCCTTGCCTCCTCTTGACCCGTTAGCGTTTCATGCTTGAGTCCATCTTGATATGATTCCTCTACTTTCATGCCACCAATTCACATTCTCGTTAGTATAAACAATTATACATGTTAAAGATCATATCAATTGCATATTTCACATTTGACTTTCATTAGTCAATTATAACAAGCATAAGACATATACCCACTTTCACATACTTTCAAACTCATATAATTCAACATGTCATTCCATGTAACGCGTATTGATGTAACATGTACCATACGACTTTCTAATATCCTATCTTTACAAAAATAAGTTAATTTATGCTTCCTATGTGTAGTTGACTTTCAGAAGTCAACGGTTTATCATATGAACTTCCGACTTATCCACATATATTCGTAACATCATTTATGCTATATCAATGACACTATATACATTTCTTATTCACGATGCAAATATGCTTACAATCATATGATCACCTAGTGATATTAAACACAACGTACAAATCCTTAATGCATAGTCTTGACCAAGACATACATTCAACCCGAATTCTTGTGTAAGTTCCATCTAAAGCACATTCTTCAAGTTAGTATACTACTAATTACATCATTACCTCATCTCATTCATAAATATCAAGCCATTTCATACAATCTCACATCTTAACTTCACTTAGACATTTCATCATACATTTGGTGTGCGTACCACCTTTTAAGCATAACGTACAACTAATTCATGCATAATCTTCTAAATTCATACATAGTTCATCAAATCCTTCTACTAATCAACATGTAGTATTTAAAATTAAACATCACACATATTGTCATCACATTTTATTCAATTCATCTAACAACAATTCATCATACCCACATAATACATCGATCTTTCAAAAAGAATTGGACATAGGTGGTGATTCAAGTCATCATCCTCACAATAACAAACGGGTTTCACCCCTAAACATCAAATTAACACAAACCATACATAACCTATGTTCTATATGATGATTCTAACCCTTATACATGATGAATTTCATATTAACTCACGGATTAGAACATAACCCACTTCACACATGATCACCAATCTTAGATTTAAGACATACCTTACGATCCGCTTGTGAAGGTGATCACTAATTCATGTTCGGTTGTGAATTTTGGACTCGATTCACCCTTCAATTTGGTGATTTAGATGAGTTAGGGTTTTGAGCTCTCAAGGAGCTCCTGGCTCCTTCTTGAACACGCACCAGATGTGTGTGTTTGTGTGTGTGTTTGGTTTGTTAATTAAAACATAACTTTCTCCTTGTTCATCTATGGTCCCTCTAGTTTCTTCCCTTGTGTGTTTTGCTAAACATTTGACTAGGTATATTAACCTAGTTATTACACTCAATTTTATTAAACATGGGGTCACATAACAAATTTAGTAATTCGAGTTTTGGGGCGTTACAAATTTCAACTTATCACATCAAGCAAGGAAGATGGTTCCCTTGGGTTTTGGCTTTCATCATCAGTAGACCTTACATATCCCAACAAATCTCCCATCTGCTGATGCCAAAATCTCTCTTATTTAGGTCTGTCCTTTGTTCTCTTATTTGATGATGCCCAACAGTCTTTCCTTGATCATTCTATTGTGTCGCGCTCCAGATTTAGGGATTGATCATCATTTTCATCCTTTGTCGTTTCAAAGTTAATAGTGACTTTAATCTCATCAAGGCTAAGACTTTGGACTTCATACCCATCCACCTGCATTCTAGAGCCATCTTCTCCAAAGATCCCCACATCACTAGAGTCATTCATTGTTTTCATCTCACAATCCTTGGGTTAGTGTCACACCTCGCTTTCCTGGTGGGCCCGAGCATGGGGTATTAGCGTGACGATTGTATATCAGTTTCACAACGCAACAAAAATAGGGAGTTACGTAATAAACAAAATATGAGTATTAAAAACTCCAAATTATATATTAAAAACTTTAAGTATCAATATCGGATACAATATATCCCAAAGGTGGATCAAATAAAATTTTAAATGGACTTGGAGACATCATGAGTATTTGACAATAGAGTCACAACTTCCAAAGCTATAGACTGGACCCTATCCAACCTACACTTAGGTTCTTCACCTTTAAGTCAATATTTTAAAAATACGTCAGCTTTCGCTCGTAAGTACAGTTAACAGACACATTTATAAAACATTTAATAATCATGGGACAAGTATTTTGATTTACTAGTTTTACATGCTTGTCACATTCGAGAACTAGTACAAAGCTAGTCTTTGATCAATATACACACCATTTTTGTGACTATCAGGTGTATACCTACACCCCACACTTATGGTCATTGCAATAAATGAATTGGGGGAACCTGGATACGGTATTATCAACCCCCAATTGCTTTATGTTAATCAAGCAATATATATATTAAATCGAATCATCACTTAGTAAGCATTTAGCTCATTATGTGATACAAGAACCAAGGGGTTTTATACCATATCTCAAGTTTTAATAAAAACAAGTTAAAAGTATTTAACTATACTAACAGTTAAACACGTCGTACTGGATTTGTAGTACAACTGGATTCAAAGTTTACTGGATTACGATACGATTACTAGAGGGCTATATAGTCCAGAATGAATGGAAATAATACCAATGAGAATTGTTTATTGATCATTATATGTTACTGAGACTTGATCGGTTAACGTGGATTTAAATACGGGTTCACTAGATTAAATGGTGATCAGATAGAATGTTGGTTATGGTCGTATGAGTGAGGAGTTTCGTACAATATGGTTCGTTAACCTTGCATTCGGATTTGAAAAGGTTTTGACCCGTTACAACTTGTTTATACGGGTTAAACCATTTTAATTAGTCGTGTTCATATATATATATATATATATTTGAACTGAAAATTTATTTAATTTTTTTATGTTTGAACGGTTTGATGAGTGTTGGACCCATGGACCCCACACAAAAGAATCATCTTCATGTCGTGAGCCAACCCCCCCCCCCCCCCCCCCCCCCCCCCCCCCCCCCTCTAAAGCTTCTTTCCCCACCCTCTTCGCCGGTGCTTGCCTCCCCACCACACCCGCCAGAGTCTACCTGGACAATGTTAGCCTATAACAAACAGTCTTGTGGGGTGGTTTATAGCAATTACAGTTGAACTTCACACCCATAATCATATATAATAGTGTGATTTACTGTCTTTTTTATTACTTCTTTTTTAAATTTTTAAAAATTGATGGAATAAATACTTTAACAAAGTTTTTGAAAACACTAATTAAATGATTGATGGGTGTGGGGGGATATTGCATGGTCCTCCCAACCGCTGAAGTGGTCCCACTCCACAAGCTAGCTTAGCCCCATAGCTGCCTGGCGGTTAATACTCATCGGGAGCGAAAGCCTGGAGTTTTTGCACCTGCCAGTATTCGAACCCGGGTCCTTTTAGAAGAGGTGAGTGAGACTGGCCACTGGAACACCCCAAGTGGTTAAATGATTGATGGGTTTGCTAGAGCACATTTTTAAAAGTTGTTTATATACTTTTACATGATGTTAGACGTATCATATCAATTTCGACCCACTATTAGGTGTTGACTCATCTTTAACCTTTTCAAAATGGAAGTATTATTCTTTTAACATTTTTCTACTTGACATGCTTCCCTTCATCCCTTTTTTAATTATTATTCCCTCAATCCATAAATTTTTATGGTTATTTTTTATTGATTATCTTTGTAATTGTATTATTGTTATTATTTCTGTCATCTTTCTATTATTATTATTATTATTATTATTATTATTATTATTATTATTATTATTATTATTATTATTATTATTATTATTATTATTATTATTATTATTATTATTATTGGAATGTTAGTTTAAAAAATTGATAAAACTTTAGGCTTAAAACAATAACGAATAAAATTAAATACAAAAATTTGTGTATATTATTTTGTTTCCGTAATTAGGGGGTGGGGGTGGTCATCACTTATCACTCACTCATCACTGACAACGCCCAATCAAGTTCCGCAATATCATCAACCATTTTTCCATCACTCACAACACCCAACAATAAACCCTCACACCCCTCACATCCATTTATCACGGAATGTGCCATAACGCGTGAAGTTTATCACACACACATACTATCACTCGTTAAAAATTTAGGTGGCGATGGGAATTGTTTGTTTTCCACGCGTGGAAGAAAGTATCGCGCACACATTTTTTCCCCACCCCGCCTAGGGGTGTTCATCGGTTCGGTTTATGGTTTATTTGGTTTATTCGGTTCGGTTTATTCGGTTTTCAAAATTTTGTACCCCAAACCAAAACCAAACCAAACCAAATAAGGAATATGCAAACCGATCCAAACCGAACCAAATTCAATTCGGTTTGGTTTCGGATAGAAACCAAATAAACCAAATCTAACCAAATTGTACGTAAGTAATTTTTTTCCTAATTTATATTTATATTTGTGTTCCAACTTCCGAACATCACAACTATTTTACACCTAACAATATATGAATACAAGAAAGTCTCATTGTGAAATAAAGCAAACACATCCACAATATATGAATCGGCTGAAGATAAATGAAGAAAACCTAAGCCCTAAAAAAAATAAACTTGGAGGGTTTGAGTTTGAGATTCATGAACAAGAGGGTTTGAGTTGGGCTT
>JARYGA010043330.1:0-12471 GCA_030545235.1 Helianthus tuberosus
GACTCGCCAAACGACCTAGTTAGGATGGGAATCATTGTGTGCCCTTTTAGGGGTTTAATACCCATATCATTACCTACTTAACGGTACTTTTAATTCGTGATACGACTGGGTTATCGTTACTTAATCACGAAGTCAACCGTTTATTACGATATGTTGACTTTTAAGCTAATTATAATGCAAGACTTAATTAAGAAAGGTCTAGTATACTTACAAGTGTTAAATGGGTGATTAGGAAGGCCTTGAATCAGATTGGAAGCTCCTCAAATGATCAGAGATGATGTTGCGAATGTATGATCAAAGTTGCAAAGGAATGGCCTTATATAGTGGGTTTACACACCACAAGTGCTTGACAAACAAGTCTATGATCATCCACAAAAGATTGACACATGCCCTAGAGTCCTAGGGGTGTTTTAGGGGCCAATTATATGTGAGAAAATCGATCAAAGTTCATGCACCAAGCTTGTGGCAGACAAGGGACCACGAAAACAATGTTTCTGTCCAGATGTTGCAGTCGCGTAGCGCGACGCCTCCAGGCTTCATGCTCGCGCTACGCGAGAATGTCTAGTTCAGCCAACATATTTTTATTTAATTGCTGATTGATCCTTGGCTCTTCAAATCTTGTATAGACACTTATATATTGCCGTATGGACCCTTATAATTGACATATAGGGGCTTCAAGACATATACCCACTTCGTTAAGTCCCCGGTTAACTTCATTGTCACCCGAAAAGTCCAAACTTCCAACGTTAACGCTTTTAACCCTTGTAAACGAAGTTGATCACAACTTGCTCATACGATAACGAAACTTTATGAAATTTATATCGTGCATTCTAGTGAGTATAATTTATCGTTACAAAGCTTCGGGCTTGTCAAAAGGTCACTCAGTGGTATATTCTAAACATGTTGACACATTTAACCCCTGTAGTTGGTAATCTCTCACTTTTAGCTTCGTATGATCCGTGATTTATTCGTTTGATGTTATAAACATCATGTAGGGTCATTACGAAGTATATTTATTTACTGTTGACATTTAGAATACGTATACGCACATACTTTCCATGTTTGTCAACTTTTAGTCCTTTCAAAATTTTCTTTCACATGTTCAATCATTATGACACGTGTCAACACTTTATAGGACGCGAATTTTCGAGGTGTTACATTTCGGCATTGTAGAGTGGATTTTCCACAAAATAAACGTTCATCAACACTTCGTTGGCTCGTATACGATCACGGTCTACCATTTTCTTCTTTGGGCGGGACGACTCGGCATCAAGTTCGTTATACACCGACACAAAATATTTTAGCGTCTCATTGTCGGAAGACGACTCGGTATCGCTATCGCTAGACATCGGAAACGTCGAATCCGTAGGGAAATCGATTTGAGAAAGATGTAGATTGTGTGAAATGGGTTTAAAATGGTTTAAAGATGTAGATTGGTGTGTGTAAAATGGTTTAAAATGGAGATATAAATAGATAAAAGGGTTTAAGGGTTTTTTTTTTTTTATTGAATTTAACCGTTGAATAACGGTCAAAAAGCAAGCAACGTTCGAATTTTTCAAACTTTTCAACGCGTTTAAAAAATAACGCATTATCAACATGGGGGCGGCGGTGTTCGTGATACCATCACTCGTGGCCGGGCGTCCATCACGGACCGCCCCGCCTGGCCTTAGAAACTTTTTTATACATTGATTCATTGATTGTAACTTGTAAGCAAACAATTTGTTTAAGCATCTTGTCATTTAAGAGATAATTAATTATGGGGTTCAGAGAAATTTTGGACTATTAGCTATGTTTTCTAACAGATTTTACGATCGTTAATTAGCCACAGATTTTGCAACATATGGTTCGCGACGAGTTATGGATCATTTGTGACAACATCTACAACTTATATTCTAACCATATAGTGATGAATTTTGGACGGATTTTTATACCAAAGACGAATGCTGCATCGGTGTTTAGGGCCAAATAAAGACGGGTTTTGCGACGAAATCTTGAACTGAATAGCGACAGATATTCCAAGTTTTGAACTATAAATGGAGAAATTGTGATGGATTTTACCAAATAGCGACGGATATTACATCAATGTTTAGTGCCAAATATGTAGCAAACATTTCGTCTCCTAGAGATCGGGGTTTCGTTTTTACTAGGTTAGGTTTCGCTATTCAAAAGGGGGTAGCGGCGTAGCTTGTTGCCCGCTTACCGGCTATCTTGGTGTAATTTGTTTCATATGATATAAAACTTCATGGTTTGGGTTGAAAGATGTAGCAAACTTGTAGAAAAGAAAATCTTTTATGAAGCAAATATGTAGAAAACTTGTAGAACAGAAAATCTTGTATGAAGTTGGTGACCTATTTTGTGAAGGATGGATATTAGCAGTTTCTTTTAGTCAGATATTTAGTGACTTATAATATTAAACTCTTTTCTTATTTATTTTGAAGGGAAGTTTTATTTATTTTGATGTGAAGTAAATGATGTATTTTGTGAAGGCTATTAGTAATTTCATTTTAATTAGACATTTAGTGTCTTAAAATATCTACTATTATTATTGATGTTGTTTTTTAATTATTAAATCTAGCGATTGAATAATTGACATATATTATTAATTAATCCGAGTTTTAACATAGTGACTAAAATTTACAATATAGGAGTTACAACGCAGCTTTTTAGTCGTTTACATGCCACTCTATTGTAAATTCCTAATGGCTGGTATTAAACATAATCATTCAACAAAAAATAAACATTATTAATTTATATATTTTACTTTTGATAACTAAATAATAGGATTAGTTAAATGAAAAATGAGTTTGAATGAGCCAAAACTAAACATGTTATTGAGTATTAGGTTAGTTTAAAAAAAGCTTGATCTTATATAGAAAATATTGGGTTGGGTTTTAATTTTGATGGGCTTTTTTTTTAATTTATATATAAAAAAAATCAGTAGGACCTGAGCGGTCTCGCTTTGTCTCAGCCCATAGGTCAGCTCTGACACTATATAAATCTCAAAAGGATCGATCTTTGTTCGACTTCATATCCTAACTGAGAAGTAGATAGTGAATCATCTAAGCACATTTTATTTCAATGTGACTATCGCTTAAAGAATAGATCTTCATTCACTTAGTTACTTGGTTACTTTTAAGATTCCAAATAACAAAGTTTTGTAAAACACTAAATCACCTTCTAGTGAGTTTTTAATGAGATGTAATTTGTTTTATGTGTTTGTGCGCGAAACATCCCCAATTTGCATATAATATATTGGTTTTCAAGTCAACTCGTTCGCTAAGTTCCTTTATGTTAGTCTTCCGGCCTTCGGTTTGGTGCTTGTAAAGTTGTAATCATTCAAGTGTATTAGAGTTAGATTGTATGGGCGTTCGTAGTCTCCTTGTATCTTCTGTCTTATAATACTTTTCCTAGCTCATTGGTGGTGATAGGTAATAGAACATTTTGCTATAAATAAAAAAAATACGTAAGTTGTGTTTTAATTTGAGGATTCTAGAATATAAGGATTTGGGTTTGAGAAAACACAAGTGTTGCTCCAAACCTACCAAAAGGGTCAGTTTTTGATAACCTACACTACTAGAAAATCTGAAATTTCTTACACCAGTTTTCGTAGGAAATGCGTTACAAAACAGGCTTTCCCACACATTTGTGACAAATACATGATGTAGGAAAATGCCTCGTAGGAAACCTGTTTCCAACGCATTTCCTACGCAACTTCCTACCCATTTCCTACAAAATCGCCGTGTCACAAACTGCTACAGATCTCCTACAACAATTCATAGTTATTTTTAATATATTATTTATGATAAATATTAATTATTATATTTTCGGAATTTTTTTACCTACACATTTCCGACAAAAAAAAATTAAAAAAATTTCATTCAGCATTATTCGTGACAAATTTCCGACAGAAAAATAAAACTAGTTGTTACAAATTTCCGACAAAAGCAGCATTATTCGTGACAAATTTCCGACAGAAAAATAAAAATAGTTGTTACAAATTTCCGACAAAAGCAGCATTATTCGTGACAAATTTCCGACAGAAAAATAAAAATAGTTGTTACAAATATTTTGTCACAAACTTGTAGGAAATGATTTAATAATCAACCTTTTGTAGATTATTTCTAACAGATCTGTGACGCAACTGTCAATTAATTAGGGTTTTTTTATTTTCTGTCATTGTTGCGTCAAAAATTTGACATAGAATTTTGGAAAAAAAAATCGTAGGAAATTTGTCACAAATGTGTTTGAATCTGTGACAAAAATAATTGTGTAGGAAATTTCCGTAGGAAATTATGCACTTTTCTAGTAGTGCTATAATGTCCATTATCTGTTGAAAAGTATTTTTAAAATGTCAAAATATTTTGGATTGCATTTTAGGAAATTTTAATTGTCAAAATGCAACTTTTATTTAATTCACTAGATATCAGTACCGTCTCCGAAAATCACATAAAATTTTTTGACCCTGTTCGAGATAAAAAATTCGGGCCCTATACAAATCTTCATATAATATAAACTCATCAATCATTCAATCAAATATATAAATACAACGATAATTGTTTTGAAATTGATAAAAAAAAATTAACAAAAATAGTGTACCAAAAATGATCAAGGTATCGAACCTACTTACTAAGCGAACAGTGTGGTTCTCTTAGCGTTTTTTGAAGCAAAACTCTCGATCAACTCCATATAATCCATAGTATCTAATATTTCACTTTCAATAAATATTGTCGCCAACCCATTTAGCCTTTCTTGTGACATTGTAGAACGTAAATAGGTCTTCAACAACTTCAACTTTGAGAAACTTCTTTATGTCGATGGCACGGTTACCGGAATTGTCACAATATATATTTTCGCCAACACTTTATTAGTCACTTGGGTCTTAGGCTGGGCTTATTAATTGAGTTTATAAAACTTTGGGTCTTTTAAGCAGTCCCTTATTTATAAAACTTTTAGTTGGGTTTTAAAATTCTTATACACATGCCCTTATTTATAAAAACATTCAGATTTTTTAAGATTGGTCATTGGACCTTTTAAGTAGACCCTTATTTATAAAAATTTTAATTGGGTTTTAAACTTGTTATATAAAGGTCCTTATTTATAAAAACATCCAAATTTATATATATATATATATATATATATATATATATGGTAAGGTTCATGCGAGAACCACCTTTATTGCGAGAACTAATGTGAACACAACAAAAAATAGCTAAAAAAACCTACCCCCACCCCCCCCCCCCCCCCCCAAAAAAAAAAAAAACCTAACCCCCTTCCCCCAAGCTAAATGCTAAAAACTAAACCCCCTCAAAAAACCTAAAAAAACCCTACCCCCCACAAGCTAAAATGTTAAAACCAAACCCCCAAAAAACCTAAAAAAAATCTTAAAAAATCCAAAAAACACACAATTTTTTTTTTAATATTTTTTACATTAAAATCGCTACTTTTAGTAGCCAAATTTTTTTTTGCTACTAAAAGTAGCGATTTTTTTATAAAAAATATTAAAAAAAAAATTGTGTGTTTTTTAGCTATTTTTAGGTTTTTTTTGTTGTGTTCACATTGGTTCTCGCGGTCCGCCCAATAAAGGGTGGTTTCTAACGAATCCTTCTCCTATATATATATATATAAATTTTAAAAATTTTTCAGGCCTGATCGCAGGCCCACCCTGCAGTTGCTTGTAGCCGGCCCTGCTAGATATATCACCATTTATGCGTTGACCACAAAATATAAAGCCAATAGTATAATCATATAGAAGTAGGATCAGAAGGGTTGCCCGGTTAATGGAGTGTTTCATGTCATTTGTTTCTGCATCTTCAAAGCAGGACCCCCTTACTCTAAATGTTTCAGCTTCCTGTTTGTTTTACTTTTATCGTTTTGGTACTTAAAATCATTACATTTTCTGTATCAAGTCATAAAAAGTTAAAAACCTACACACTCATCCACTCATCCTGAATCCATGACCCCGATACCTCATAGCCTTAGCTTTAGGTGCCGATTAGTGCGATAATATTGGAAAGTAAGAAATACTCACTTCTATTACAACCTTATTAACTATTGAATTCTTGTGCTTTTTTTTCTTTTTTTCAACTTTTTTTTTACTATTTACTAAATATTTTGTTTCATTTTAAAAATAGAACTAAGGGAAAGGTAAGGAAAAATCTAAAACAAAACAACAAATATCAACAAGGTGTTCATTATTTGAACGAACTCGAAAAACCTGAAATTTGATTTGAACCAAAATTGAATTCGGGTTTTTAATATTCGAAGGGTGTTATCCGAACAAATTTTGAATTCGGTCTTCGAATCGAGTTCGAATATATGAATTTCCAGGGCCGGCTCTGGGCCCGGCAAACCCGTGCCGACGCCCGAGGCCCAAAATTTCAAAGAGCCCGAAAAGTCTTTATAAGCTTGTATATATATTTATTAAATTATATATTTAGCATATTCATGCATTTAATATGCAAAAAAGTATTGGTGGTGTAGTGACAAAAACCATCATCAAAATAATGTAAAGGTCTCAAGTTCAAGTCTTTATTTTTGTAATTCATTTACCCTTAACCATAATTTTGGGCCCAATTCTTTTTGTTGCCTGAGGCCTAAATTTTTTCGAAAGTTTTTGGGGACGGCTTTGTGAACTTCGAACCAAACCAACCTCAGTATTCGAATTATATAATTTCGATTATTTTTATAAAAAATACATCTTTTTACCTATTTCTACATATATATTATTTATTTGTTTTTTTCCATAATTTGGGCTTTCAAATTCGTTTCAGTCTAGTGTTGATATGTATTGGTTCAATTCGAATTTAGTTTCAAAAATGTCAGATCTGAATAACCTAAACCCTTATTCAATGAACACCCTAAATACAACCTAGACATGCATGCATGCATGTTTTTTCTTAGATGGGCTTTAGGAAAGAGTAAATTGCCATTTTAGTCCATGAGTTTTGTCCAAATTTGCCAGTTTAGTCCAAATAGTTTTTTTTTGCATCTGGGTCCCTGACTTTTACATTTTGTTGCCATTTTGATCATTTTGCCTAACTCCATCCATAAACCCCATCTGTAACCAGGGGTATTTTGGGGATTTCCTTAAAAAATGTTTTCAGTTGCCATTTTGATCCAATTCCAAAAAATCAAAAAAATTCTAAAAAATTTCCAAAAAATTCCAAAAAATCTAAAAATCAAAAAAATTCTAAAAAATCATAAAAATTCTAAAAAATTCAAAAAAAATCTAAAAATAAAAAAAATTCTAAAAAATCATAAAAATTCTAAAAAATCAAAAAAATTCTAAAAATCCAAAAATCATTAAATGTTTCGGCACGAACCGTTTCGACCCGTACCGTTTCAAACCGAACCGTTTTGACCCGTACCGTATCAAACCGAACCGTTTCGACGCGAACAGTTTCGAACCCGTACCGTATCGAACCGTACCGTTTCGACCCGTACCGTTTCGAGCCGAACCGTTTCGACGCGAACCGTTTCGAGCCGAACCGTTTCGACACGAACCGTTTCGACCCGTACCGTTTCGAACCCGAACCGTTTCGAGCCGAACCGTTTCGACGCGAAGCGTTTCGACGCGAAGCGTTTCGACGCGAAGCGTTTCGACCCGTACCGTTTCGACGCGAACCGTTTCGACCCGTACCGTATCGAACCGAACCGATTCGACGCGAACCGTTTCGAACCGTACCGTTTCGACCCGTACCGAATCGAACCGAACCGTTTCGACGCGAACCGTTTCGAGCTCGAAACGGTTCGGTTCGATACGGTACGGGTCGAAACGGTTCGCGTCGAAACGGTTCGGCTCGAAACGGTTCGGGTTCGAAACGGTACGGGTCGAAACGGTTCGGTTCGATACGGTACGGGTCGAAACGGTACGGTTCGATACGGTACGGGTTCGATACGGTACGGGTCAAAACGGTTCGGTTCGAAACGGTACGGGTCGAAACGGTTCGTGCCGAAACATTTAATGATTTTTGGATTTTTTAGATTTTTTTTTGATTTTTTAGAATTTTTATGATTTTTTAGAATTTTTTTGATTTTTAGATTTTTTTGAATTTTTTAGACTTTTTATGATTTTTTAGAATTTTTATGATTTTTAGATTTTTTGGAATTTTTTTATTTTTTGGAATTTTTTTTATTTTTTGGAATTGGATCAAAATGGCAACTGAAAACATTTTTTAAGGAAATCCCCAAAATACCCCTGGTTACAGATGGGGTTTATGGATAGAGTTAGGCAAAATGATCAAAATGGCAACAAAATGTAAAAGTCAGGGACCCAGATGCAAAAAAAAAAAACTATTTGGACTAAACTGGCAAATTTGGACAAAACTCAGGGACTAAAATGGCAATTTACTCTTTAGGAAATGTTTAAGTTTATGTACACTTTTCACATAAGTAAAAAAAGAATATTTTTACAAATACATAGAATAAAAAAAATCATATATATGATATATGGGTCAAGTTATTCTACAAAGGCTTCTAATTGTAAGAAGTGTAAGAAGGATTTATAGAATGACAAGTGTCCGATAACCTAAAACTAAACCCACTACATCACCACCAAAAACCTAAACACCCACCCCCACCCCACCACCACCCAAAAACCTAAACCCCCCACCCACCCCCCCCCCCCCCCCGGCAAAAAAAAAAAAACTATACCTCACCAAAAAAACCTAACCCCCACCCCAAAGACCTAAAAAAAAACCTAACCCCCCCCCCCCCCCCACCCGGGCAATAAAAAACAAAAAAAAAAATTATACCTCACCAAAAAAAAAAAAACCCAAAAAAACCTAAACCCCCCACCCCCCAAAAACCTAAAAAAACCTAACTCCCCCCCACCCCCCAAAATCCTAAAAAAAACTAAACACCGACCCCCACCAACACCCAAAAACCTAAACCCCCACCCCCTCGGCAAAAAAAAAAAAATTTGGTTGGGTGATGTGTGTCTGTGGGGGGGGGGGGGGGGGGGGGGGGTGTTAGGTTTTTGGTGGTGGTGGATGTTTAAGGTTTTTTTTTTTTTTTTTGTAGTGGGGTTTTTTAGGTTATTGGACACTTGTCACTCTATAAATCCTTCTTACACTTCTTACAATTAGGATCCTTTGTATTTGATCCTAATCCTATGATATCTATAAGTGTAAGTGCCTAAAACTGCCATTTTGGTCCGTAAGGTTTGGTCACTTTTGTCACTTTAGTCCAAAACTCAAACCTTTTGCATCTGCGTCCCTGTGGTTTCAGTTTTATTGCCATTTTAGTCCAAAAGTTAAATCAGGTCATATTTGTCTTCTAAAATTCTGCTATTTTGTTTTTTTTTTTCAGTGGCAAAATGGTCATTTTAATTTTTATTATAACACATTATTAATTAAAATAATTAAATTAAATAATCCTCATATAAAAGAAGCATAGATTCATCTTCCCCAAACTCAAACCCTAATCCATCATCTTCTCCAAACACTCTAACAAGCTCTTTTCGATCACTTTTCCGATCACCAAGCTACTTAATTACATGGAACATTTTTGTAAATTATTAAAATCAATATAAAATATAATAACAATTATTATCCCCTCCGTTGAAAGCAGACAATCGGTAACCACCACCATAACTAGTTACCAACAGTCTCCGGTGACCACCACCTCCGACCAAAAGCCACCTTATGGAAAGTAAGTGGCCTTCACTAATATGTAGTTCCTGTGTATTAAATCAAATATCATAGGCCTTTATCTCTTTACGTTTTTTGGCCATGAAATGGATCAGTTCATTTCTTTTCTCAACATGTATCAATAAAGTAATTAATTGCTTCAAGTATGTTAACAACTTATATGTTTTATTATTTTGATCGCAATAACTTGAATTCCACAAGATTGGGGGTTATGAGTTGCAGCTGTGGTGATGGTGCCGGAAAAGTGATCGGAAAGAGCTTGGTGGAGTGTTTGGAGAAGACGATGGATTAGGGTTTAGGTTTGGGGAAGATGAATCTCTGCTTTTTATATGGGGATTATTTAATTTAAGAGAAAATTACGAAAACAGCCAAGAAAAAGGTTGACTTACCAAAATAGCCACCTCATACGTCCTTGGAGAGGGGCATCCCACATCTTACGCGTCTGCCATTCTTTAAATGGATGCGTGTATGGATGAAGTAGCAACTACGAAAATGGGAGGCATGAGATGAGTCACGGACGCATAGGATGTGTCACTGACGCATGGGATGAGTCACGGACGCATGGGATGAGTCGGCAATGCATGGGATGAGTCACGGACGCATGGGATGATGGGATGAGTCACGGACGCATGGGACGCATGATGTCATTGAGACAGTGTCGTTTCTACATTGGCGGACGCATGAATGTGCCCTGCAGACGCATAAGCTCTCTCGTAATCAGTGATACCCTGCTCCAAGGACGCATGAAGTGGCTATTTTGGTAAGGCAACCTTTTTCTTGGCTATTTTCGTAATTTTCTCTTAATTTAATTATTTTAATTGATTTCGCCAGTTGTGTTCGTTAATTGTGTGTCATAAAACTATAAATGAAACACAACTTACATACTCACAGGTCCTCCACTTAGTAATTCAACAAGTCACTAATTCATAAGTTTCTTCTATCATGTGCATACACTTATGTAAATGGAAAAGTAGTTAAAGGCTACTCTAATAGAAAAGTAAATAGAAGATATTAAAGGGCCCCTTAACATTCCCATTTATCAATTAAGACGTTTTGAAAATTAAATGTCGGAGAATTTTAATTACGACGTGAAAATAATTTTGTTATCTTGGGAATTATAAAGTAGACATTGCACACCACATCTCTAATAAAATATATAAAATGGACACATATTTTGTGTGTCTTGTGATCATGTCGGGTGAAGTGATGCCTTTAGAACATATATATTTAGAGATCACTTCAACTTAATTGGACATTAATTCTTTAACGCAAAAGTTTGTTTAGACATGAGAGTCCCCCAACCATAATATTTAATAGAGTAAATTACGATTTTGGCCCCTATGGTTATATCACTTTTACCCTTTTAGCCCAAAAGAATCTTTTAACATCTGAGCCAACAACGTCTTTTTTTCTAAATATTTTGGCCCCTAACGCTAACCCCATCCATTTACCGTTAGGGGTCAAAAGGGTTAGAAAAAAAGACGTTGGGGCAAAAGGGTTAGAAAAAAAGACGTTGGAGACTCAGATGTTAAAAAAATTTCTTTTTGGGCTAAAAGGGTAAAAGTGATATAACCACAGCGGCCTAAATTGTAATTTACTCTATTTAATAATTTAAAAATCTACTAGATTAGGACAAACGTATTATTAAGACGTTAGAACTTTTGACAACCAAATATACAAACCAAATGTTGCAACCGTTGAACTTGACAAATGATAGTTGCATGTTACACACAACTTATTATTAGTAATTTAATTAATTAATAGATTAGACCCATTAGTCAACTAAGTTCGAGAATTTTCTTGCTCATGTGACATCTCCCGACAAATAGACAACACCACAATGTATGAGAGTTGATTGACATTTTTTTCCATCAAATATTGCGTGTATTTATTTTAGGGTACATTATGTCATTGAGGCAAAACTAAAGGTATAAATAAAAAAAATATATACCAATCGATGACATATTATTCAAAACTAGAGAGGTGTCTGCGCGATGCGATGGTGAACACAACACTTAAAGGCTAAGTCAAGCCAAGGCTAGCTCGAGCTTGACTTGATCTTCATACCGAGCTGGCTCGAGTCGACTTGATAATAAAATCGAGTTGAAATCTTAAACTCGAGCTCTACTCAATTGAAAATCGAGTTGGCTCATTCGACCAAACAATATAACTTATTCCTGTCGAACGACTAAAATTTAAATTTTACTTAGCCAAATGACCAATTATGTAAGTTACACAATTATTTAACTCTTTTAAGGGCTTAACTTATACCTTTATAGAGCAGGTGATCCCTCTACTTTTGTTTCTTCATTAATGTGGGACAAAAAACAATGGAATAGATGAATTATTTAGGAAAATAATACTTTCTTCCTCACCCGATTTGGGATGAACAAAAGTGTAAAATGTGACAAATGTCAAATTTGCATGCATCCGTACGTTTAATTAATATTGATTTATGCTTAATGACTGTGCTTAATTACAACTGATGACTTAAACTGCCTTCTGATTTCTGTATCATACATACACGTGCATCACATTTCATACTGTCACAACATTTATCACATACAAACTTCAGTGACATACTTGATGCACAAAGCACAGTTAGCACAGTGAGCGGATAATTCAGAAACATGCTGACGGTGCCAGCACATAGACAGACAATGTTTTGAGGCCCAATATGAGCCAGAGACAAGGTACTACACTAGTATGGAGTGTAGGGAGGTAAGGACCATAAAACTGCGTCACTAGGTGATAGTTTAAGTGCCGGAAAGTGCCTAAAACCCACTCAAAGTGCAGAATTCTGCATTTAACATCAAAATTC